>CM077904.1:70728-108228 GCA_039720435.1 Amazona ochrocephala
TCACCCCTATACTGACCCTCTGCTACCCCTATAGCAGCCCCATAGCTGCCCCTATACTGACCCCCCCGCGGCCCTGCCCCCCCCCATGAGTCACCCCACGTTGCTGCAGCTCCTCTGCGGCCGCGCCCCACGGGGGGGGGGGGGGGGGGGGGCACCCCATGGGGCACGAGACTCCCCCCCCCCCACAAAGCAGGTGCGGGAGCTCGGGGGGGGGGGGGGGGGGAACCGGATACCCCCCGCGGGGGGGGGGAGCGGGGGGGGCGGGGTCTATTTTTAGCCCCGGCGCCGCCGTTTCCCGGCCCCATTTATGGACATTTTTAACTCAAAATGAAAGCGGGAGCGCGGCCGAGGGGGGGGGGGGACGACCGGGGAAAGGGGGGGGCGGAGCCCTCGTGTCCCCCCCCAAAGACCCCCCCCTCCAATAGGGAAAACCCCCATGGGGAGGGGATGGGGGGGGGGGGTCCCTGGAACATCCCGCGCGTTTTGGGGGGTCGGGGGGGGGGGGGGTCCGGGTGTATCCGGGGTCTGGGGGGGGATCGGGGAAGGTCCCGCAAGGTTTGGGGGGGTCCCGCAGGTTCGTGGGGTGCGGGGGGGGGTTGGGGTGCGGGGGGGTCGCGGGGGGGTCGCGGGGGGGTGGCGGGGGGCCGCGGGGGGGCCGCGGGGGGGTCGGTTCTCACCAGCTCCTGCCCCCCTCCACCAGCAGCTCCTCGAAGGTCGCCACGAACCGCACCTTGGCCGCGCGCTTCCCCGCGCGCTGCAGCCGCTTCCACACCGACCCCATTGCCCCCCCCCACCCCCCCCGCAGCGCCGCGGGTTCGGGTCCCGCTGCCGACAGCAACGGGGATGCGGCCCCCCCCCCCCCTTCCTCCCCCTTGGGCCCCCCCCCAACCCGGCTCCGGGACCGACAGAACGGGATCGGGCCCCCCCCAACCCCCCCCCCCGCGATAGGCGCGGCCCGGCCCCGCCCGGGCAGGAAACTGGAGCCGGAGCAGGGCGGGAGGAGCTTCCCCCCCCCCCCCCCCCCCCCCCCCCGCCCCGGGCCATAGACCCGCCCCCCCCCCGGGCCATAGAGCCCCATTGGGCCATAGAGCCCCATTGGGCCATAGAGCCCCATTGGGCCATAGAGCCCCCCCGGGCCATAGAGCCCCATTGGGCCCTGTATGTAACTGCTTTGCTCACACTCCCCCCCAGGCCATAGACCTGCCCCCCCCCCCCAGCCATACAGCCCCATTGGGCCCTGTATGTAACTGCTTTGCCCATACCCCCCCCCCCCCGGGCCATAGACCCGCCCCCCCCCCGGGCCATAGAGCCCCATTGGGCCATAGAGTCCCCACTGGGCCCTGTATGTAACTGCTTTGCCCATACCCCCCCCCGGGCCGTATAGCCACACCCCCACCGATCACATGTTCCCCCCCCCCCAGCCATGTATCTGCCTCCACGGGCCATAAACTCCCTGCGTTGGGCTCTATATTCCCCCCCCCCGGCCACGTATGTAATTGCTCTCCACATAGGGCACCCCCCCCCCGGGCCATATATTCTCCTTCCAGGCCTACAGAGCCGCCCCTGGGCCATACCTTCAACCCCACCCCACCCCCCCCCCAAGAGGCGCGCGATGCAGCGCAGGCGCCTGCGGTCCTCAGAGCGTTTATGGGGGGCCGGCGGGGGGGGCGAGCGCCTGCAGCCCCCCCAGCGCCTCGGCGCAGGCGCGCACCAGGGCGCAGAGGTGGGCGCTGCCCTCGGCGGAGCCCGTGCGGGGCAGCTCCCGCGCCGCCCACCCCAGCTTGGCCAGCACGGCCGCGCGCGCCGCCGCCACCTCGGGGGGGGCGGGGGGGGCGCCCCGGGACGACGTCGCCGGCGCGGGCCCCTCGCGGTGCTCGGGAGGGGGGCGCGGGGGGGGCGGGGATGAGGCGGTTGCGGGCTCCGGTGCTGCGGGAGGGAGGGAAAGGTGAGAGCCCCCCCCCCCGCCGCGTTGTGCCCAGCACCGTTCTCACCCCCCCCCGATCCTGTCCAGAGCACCCCATTCCCAACCCGGCGTTCCCAGCCCCGTTCCCAACCCGGCGTTCCCAGCCCCGTTCCCAACATCCCGATCCCCTTTCTTAGCCTCCCATCCCCATCCTTGGCCTCAGCAGCCTCACTCCCAGCCCATGTTCAGCTCCAGCTCCATCCCCACCCCAATTCCCAGCCCCCCAACCCCCCCATTCCCAGTCTCCCCATCCCCATCCCTGGCTCCATCAGCCCCATTCCCAGCCCCATTCCCAGTCTCCCATCCCCATCCCTGACTCCATCAGCCCCATTCCCAGCCCCATTCCAGTCTCCCATCCCCATCCCTGGCTCCACCAGCCCCATTCCCAGCCCCATTCCCAGCCCCATCCCCAGCCCTACCAGGGCCACTCTCGAAGTCCAGGTCCTGGCAGGACACGCAGTGGAGCTTCTGGTCCTTGTCTGCAGCAGAATGGTCTGGGGGGGAAGAGGGGTCACGGCAGGGGAGGGGTCAGTACAGCCTCGGCAGCCCCATAACCATGGACCCGACCCACAGCTCCAACCACAGTCCTGCCCCATAGCCCTGAACCCATCCTCATAACCATGGACCCAACCCACAGCTCCAACCACAGTCCTGCCCCATAGCCCCGAACCCACCCCTGCAGATTCCATTCCCACCCCGTACCCCTGCTCTCAGCCCCACATCCACCGCCCCCCCCCATCACCCCATCGCGCACCCCGCAGTGGGGGCAGCACCGGCCCAGCATGCGGTACCCCCGCAGCAGCAGCTGCCCCATGGCGCGGCTGACCCACTCCTGCCGCTCCCGCCGGGCCTCCAGCTCCGCCGCGGCCGGGGCCGGCTCCGCGCCTGCGGGACACGGACAACGGGAGAAACCCGTTACCGGAGACAAGGGGGGGGAACTGGAACGGGGGGGGCTGGTGGGGACGGCAGGGAACGGGGGCGTCGGGGGGAGTGGACCGGGGACGGCGGGGTCCCGGGGGTGCGGATAACCGGGAACGGGGGGGTCCTGAGGGGGGGGGGAGGGACCGGGAAAGGGTGGGGTCTGGGGGGGGTTCCGGGAGCGGGGAGCCCCCGGGGGGAGGTCCGGGAACGGGGGGGTCCCAAGGGGGGGGGGAGGGACCGGGGGGGTCTCGGTCGCCGCCGCCGCCCGCACCCGCGTTCAGCGCCATGTCGCTGAGGAGACGGCGACGCGCCGGAACTGACGTCACGACGCAGGAGCCTGGCAGACAACGAGAGTCCGGGTGGAACAAAACAGAAAGCGCGGGCGCCAAAAAGGGTCCGAGAGCGAAACGGGGCCGAGTGGCTCCCGTGAGCGGGCGCGATGGTTCCGCATGGAGGGGGGGCGCCCAATCTAAGCCTTGTCCTGAAGTGACCCCCCACCCCCCCCAAAGGACGAAGCGGACGAAGAGAGTCAGTGAAACCTTTATTTTGCTGGAAAATGGGGGGAAAAGGGTGAGGAGGGACCCCCCTGGAGGGCAAGGGGTGGGGAGGGGGGTCCCCATCCATAGGGAAGGGGCAGCAGAGCCCCAGGGGGGGTGAGGGGGAAGCTCCGTACAAAAAGGGGGCTCACGGGCTCCATCCGAGGCCGCCGGACCTGGAAGAGAGCAGAGAGGTGAGAGGGGGCCGGGGCCGCCGGCGGTGTTGGGGGGGGGGCGGAACGGCCGACAGACGGGGACGCGGCGGTGACGGTGGCGACGGCGCCCGCTCCGGTGCGAGAGGAGGGGGGGGGGGGGTCCGCGTTCTCCCCCCCCCGCGGCCCCGGTGACGGGAGAGGGAGCGCTGGCGGCGGCGGGTGACGGCGGCGGCGGCCCGGGGCACGTCTGACCTGACGCAGCGGCGTCCCAGGGAGGGGGGCTCCGGCAGCAGCGGCGCTTCCCCAGCGCTCCGCGGTGCTCCACCGCGGCGGTGCCTCCTGCCGGGGGAAGAGCCGTTACCCGCCAGCACCGGCACCGACCGCACAGGCCCTGGCGGCCGCCGCGGTGCCCGGTATCCGCCGAGCGCCCCCGGTGAACGCCGCGGCAGCGGGTGGGAGCCGAGCTCCGCCGTCGGTAGCACCGGGGCTCCGGCGGCGCTCACCTATGGCTCAAAAGGCAGAGTACCGCGCTCGCTCCCCATATGGGTCCCCGCTCGAACCGCTGCAGGTCGTAGAGGGAGGCCCGGGCCACCGAGGAGACCGGCGACAGCTGCCCACGCTCGTACGTGTACGCCTCTCCGACGGTGGTGGCCGCGGCGGCCGTGCGGCGCAGGGGGCTTCTATCCCGGGTGTAATAGGTGGAGGAGGCGGCCGCAGCCGCGGCGGTGGCGGCGGCGGCGACAGCGGCCGCCGCGCTGGGGGTCGGCAGCAGAGCTCTATCGTACGCGTCTAAGGTGGTGGGGATGCGACTGGCCATGGCTGTGGTGGCGGCCATGGCCGAGGACTGGACCTGGGAGTACTGGGCGTACTGGGAGTACTGGGCCATGGTCTGCTCCGCGTAGGCGTCGTACGCAGAGGCCGTGGCGTAGGAGCGGACGCGGTAGCGCTTGTAGTAGTCGGCCATCCCGCCGTACGCCTCATCGTAATACACGGTCTCCCCATAGCCCGCGGTGTAGGGAGTGCGCACGGCTCCGTACTGCTCGTTATAGGCCTCGGCAAAGTCCGCCACTTGCCCCGGGCGATCTACCGGGCACTCCTTAGACCAGTGCCCTTCCTTCCCGCAGCGGTAGCAGCCGCTCTTGTCTCCCATCCCGGGCGCCGTCCGCAGCCGGCTGGTGGACAACTGCACGCGCATCCGCTTGCCTTGAGGAGAGAGACGCGAGAGCGGAGAGGCTCCGGTTACTGCCAGCACCGGGCCCCGCGGTCCCCAGCACCGCTGCGGGCACGGAGGGAGCCACATCCAGGGGATCACCGCGGGTCCGGACACCACCGAGAGCCGCTCCGGCAGCACCCGGACACAGAGCGCACCGATACAGCACCGCTGGGCGCTGCCGGCCCCGCACCGGCGCCCGCCTGGCTCCGGTTTTCCCTCTGTCCCCATTACACACAAACAGCCCCGCAGCTCCTGGCTCTGCCACAAGGCCCTGGGCACGGAGCTGCACCAAAGCGGCCCTTTTTGTGGCCAAATCTCCTCATTTCCCTACAAAACACAGCGCTGCGGAGCCCCAGGGCACAGCCCCGGGGCCACCCCGAATGCACGGAGCTCCGCGGCGGCACCGGGAGCACCGGGGTCGGGACACGGCTCTCTCTGAAGCCGCACATCGGGCGCGCGCCCGCCCGGAGCCCGTTTCCCCTCCTGGCATCACGCACGGATCCGGCTCCGTGTCCATGGAAACCCCTCGAGGAGCAGCACCGGAGCGGGAGCTCCCCCTGCACCCTCCGCTCCTCCCTGACCGGGCTCGGCCCGGCGCTCCCAGCCCCATCCCCGGCGCGGATCACCTTGGAACTCGGTGTTGTCCAGCCCGCGGATGGCCTCCACCGCGTCCTCCGCCCGTTCCATGTGCACGAAGGCGTAATCCTTGACGATGTCGCACTCGATGACGGGGCCGTACTCCTCGAACTTGGCCCGCAGCTCCAGGTTGGTGCAGGCGGGGCTGATGTTGCCCACGTGCAGCTTGGTGGAGGCCTTGCTCTTGTTCTTGCTGGCCTCCACGTTGATGCAGACGCCGTGCAGCTTGTGGTGGTGCAGGTTCCGGATGGCGTCCTCGGCCGCCGTCTTGTCCTCGATGTGCACGAAGCCGTAGTTCTTGATGATGTCGCACTCCAGCACCTTCCCGTACTGCTCGAACAGGGAGCGGATCTCCTGCTCCGTCGCCTCCCGCGGCAGGTTCCCGATGAACAGCTTCACCATCTCGAACAGCCTGGCACGGGGGGGGGGGGGGGTCAGGGCCGCTGTCTGCGGCCCCCCCCGCACCGGGACCCGCTCAGTGCTGACGGGGACCCTCCGCTGCTCGGGAGACGCCGCAGGGCCCGGGATCGAGAGGCCGCCCATGGGCTCCCCCCTCCCACCGGGCCCCGGCTCCGCGCCCCCCGCCCCCTCCCGGCTCCCGTCCCGCTCCCCCCGGTACCGGCTCCCGGCTCCCGCCCCCCCCGGCTCTCCGCTCCCCCCCCGCCCCCTCACCGCGGCCCCGCGCTCCCTCTCGGCGGGACGGTGACGGCGACAAAATGGCGACAGCGGCGGCTCCGCCTCCGCTCTTCGCCCCGCCCACCTCGGACGCTGATTGGCGGAGATGGTTCGGGTAGAGCCATGCGATTGGCAGAGCCGACGAGGGGCACGACGGAGATGCCGTGCCGGATGACGTCACTGGCGGTGCGGGCGTGCCCTCCAGGATCTGCCAATCGCGTGTCTCGGTGCGCCGGAGGCGGGGCTTTTCCGAGCACGTGATGGCGGCAGTGACCAATCGCGGCCAGGAGGTGGGACTGCGGCCTGGCTTTGCCGCGGAGCCCGGCGGGGTCGGAGCGGCCGCGGCGGAGGAGCGCGGTCAGAGGGGCCGGGGCCGGGCGGGGCGCACCGGGAACCCCCCGCCCCTACCGGGACCAGCGGCCTCGCCGCTACACGGGGCGACCGAGACCGGGACCCGGACGGGACCGACCGGGCCCTGCCCCGCCCCTTTCCCATCGGAGCCTTCCTTGCCAATAGGCCCCGCCCCTCACCAAGCCCCACCCCATTTTTAGAGCCCCGGCCCTTTGTTTGGGGTCACGCCCACTTTCCCATGACCACGCCCCCTTTTTAACCACGCCCGCTCCTGTCGCAGCCCTTAGTCCAGCTCCTGCCTCTTTAACCCCGCCCCTTCTTTTAGCCCCTCCCCTCCCCATTTAGCCCCGCCCCTCCTCCTTTAGCCCCTCCCCTCCTCCTTTAGCCCCGTCTCTCCTTTAGTCACTCTCCTCCTTCTTTAGCACCGCCCCCCTCATTTAGCCCCTCCCCTACTCCTTTAGCCCCGCCTGTCCTCCTTTATCCCCGCCCCTCCTCCTGTAGCCCCTCCCCTCATCCTTTAGCCCCTCCTCTCCTCATTGAGCTCCTCCCCTCTTCCTTTAGCCCCGCCCCTTCTCCTTTAGCCCCGCCCCTCCCGCCTTCGCCCCGCCCCGGGCCATGTCGGACTCGGTGCTGCTGCTGCGGCGGGTGCGGGAGCGCAGCGCCGGCGCCGGGGAGGCGGCCCCCGCGGGGGGGCCCGGCCTGGCCCCATCGCCCCGCCGCAAGCGGGGCCGCCGCCGCCGGTTCTACCCGGAGCACCGCGTGTACCGAGCACGCTGCTCCTTCCTGGACCTGAGCGAGGAGCAGGTGCTGCGGCGCTACCGGCTGGACAAGGCCGCCATCGCCGGGCTGTGCCGCGAGCTGGGCGCCGACCTGGAGAGCCTGACGGGCCGCAGCCACGCGCTGCCGGTGGCCGTCAAGGTGACGTCGGCCCTCACCTTCCTGGCGTCCGGCTCCTTCCAGACGGCCACGCGCGACAGCACCGGCATCAGCCAGTCGGCCATGTCCAACTGCCTGGCGCAGTTCCTCGAGGCCCTGCAGCGGCGGGCGGCGCGGTACATCGCCTTCCCCACGCCGGCGCGCGCCGGCACGGCCGCCGGCGCCTTCCCCGGGGTGCTGGGCCTGGTGGGCGGCATGCACGTGGCGCTGCGGGCGCCCTCCGAGAACGAGCCCGCGTACCGCAACGCCGGCAACTACCACTCCATGAACATGCAGGTGGTGTGCGACGCCGCCGGCGCCATCACCAACGTCGTGGCCAAATTCCCCGGTTCTTGCCCCAACGCCGCCGTCCTGGAGAACTCGGCCTTGGCTCGGCTGCTGGAGGGGGCTCGGCCCGACGGCGCCTGGCTGCTGGGTGAGCTGGGGGGCAAAGGGGGTGCTCTGCGGACATGGGGGATGCCACGGGGTCCAGGATCGGGGCTCTGCAGCTCCAGGGGAGCCCTATGGGTCTGGGGAGCAGCAGAGGGTTTGGGGGTGACCCAGGGGGCTCAGTTGACCTGGGGGTGTCTCAGGGGTGACCTGAGGCTCTGAGAGGGGTCAACCCTCAGACCCAGAGACCCCCCCCCCCCCAAACCCCAACGTATCCCACACCCCCTCACCCCCCATCACCCCCCAGGGGGGTCCCCGCACCCCTCTGAGCCCCGTGTTGTCCCCCCCCCCGCAGGTGACCGGAGCTACCCGCTGAAGCCGTGGCTGATGACCCCCATCGCCGCGCCCCGCGGCGCGGCCGAGGAGCGCTACAACGCGCTGCACCATCAGGCGCTGGCGGCGCTGCGCCGGACGCTGGCGCTGCTGCGGCTGCGGTTCCGCTGCCTGGACAAGGGCAGGGGCTGCCTGCAGTACGCGCCGCAGAAGGTCTGCCAGATCTTCTTGGCTTGCTGCATCCTGCACAACATCGCCCTGCGCAGGCGCATGCCCCTGGAGCTGCCCGACGGGGGGGGCCCCCCCCCCGCCGAAACAGAGCCCGAGCTCCCGCTGCCGGCGCCCCCAGGGCACATCTCCAGCGAGGCCCGGGCCGTGCGGGCGCGCATCGTGCAGCAGGTCAAGGACGGGCTCGGCTGAGGTCCCCCCCTTAAGATCTGGGGGGGCTCTGTCCCTCTGGGGGGGCTCTGTCCCTCTGGGGGGGCTCTGTTCCTCTGGGGGACACCGGACCCGGGGTTTGTGTTGGCCACTGGTTTTGGGGGATGGGGGGGGGGGAAGCATGGGGAGGTCTCCATCCCCTGTGAGGAGGGGGTGTCCCCCCCCTTTCGGTGTGAGGGGTGTCCCCATTCCGTGCAAGGTTCGGGGTTCCCCTGTTTGCTATGGGGGTGTCCCCCCATTCCCTACAAGGAGAAAGGGGGAGGTCTCAATTCCCTATAGCATGGGGCTCCCCTTTTCTGTATCCCCACTCCCTACAAGAAGGGGGCCTCCCTGTTTGCTGTGAGGGGGGCCCTTTGTCCCCTACAAGGACAAAAAGGGGGGGGTCCCTGTCCCTCCAGGAGCTGCTGTGCCCCCCAGTGCCCCCGTTCAGCTCTGACCTCTCCTTTCCCCCCCCCATTTCGCACACGTTTTGGGGTGAATAAACGTATTTTTGCAGCAGTTGTGCCTGGACTGGGGGTGCTGGGACCCCCCAAAAGAGGGGGACACCCCGCGACACCCCCTCCTGGGCTTTATTGACACCCCCAGGGCATCCGGAGAGCAGCGGCGCTGCAGCACCCGGTAAAGCATCTGCACCGTGTCCCCGTCCGTGTCCCAGCGCAGCACCGGCTGCAGCCGCAGGGGCCCCGCATCGCTGGCGCCGTGGCCCGCTGCCGCTCGCAGCTGGGCCGCAGCGTTCGGGGCGCGCTGCGGGTGTCGTCGTCCCCCCCCCTCGGCGGCACCGGGGGTTGCAGCGCCCGGAGCCGCTCCCCATCCGCGGCGCGAAGGCGGCGGAGCGCGGCCGCTCGCCCTCCTCCGCTGCTCCGGGTCCGCGGGTGGGTTCGGTGGCCGCTGGGTCCCGGGGGACACCGGGTCCCCGCAGTGCTCCGGCAGCGCTCGGTGCGCCACGGGGTCCGGCTGGGGGGAGGCGGCGGCTCCGGGGGTCCCTGCGCTGGCGGAGGGGTGCGGGTCAGCGCCCCCAAAGCGCTCTGCACCCCCCTATGGGGCCCCCTTCGCTCGTGTCACCCACCTCGGGCCCCCAAACCCCCCCCGGGTCTCGGTGAGGCCCCGCCGCTACCGCGCTGTTGCCATGGCTACAGCACGCCGGAAGTTGTGCCAGTGACAAATCCCTCCCCCTGTCAACGAACCCACTTCCGGTCCGCCGCCGTGGCGGTCCGGCCGGCCCAGTGGCCACGGGAGTGGTTCCGGGTGCAGAGTCCGCGGCCATGGCGGAACCGGGAGCGAGCGGGAGCAGCTGCCGGGTCAGAACCGCTCCGGGAGTGCGGGGAGGGGGTGCGGGGCCCCGGGAGCCGGGTTTAGGGGAGCAGCTTCCGGGCCACGGGGGACTGGGGGGGCAGAGCCCCGGTTACGGGAGCTTTGGGGGTGCAGAGCCTCCTGCGCAGCACTTCTAGCGGTGCAGAGCCCCGGTTGCAGCAGTTTTGGGGGTGCAGAGCCTCTTGCAGGGCAGCTTAGGGGGCGCAGGACCCCTTGCGCAGCAGTTTTAGGGGTGCAGACCCCGGTTACAGCGGTTCAAGGGCTGCAGGACCCCTTTCAGGGCAGTTCAGGGGGTGCAAAGCCCCGGTTGCAGCAGTTTTGGGGGTAGAGATCCTCTTGCGCAGCACTTTTAGGGGTGCAGAGCCCCCGTTACAGAAGTTTTGGGGGTGCAGAGCTCCTTGCAGGGCAGTTTAGGGGCTGCAGGACCCCTCGCCCAGCAGTTCGGGGGGTGCAGAGCCCCATTTACAGCAGTTTTGGGGGTGCAGGACCCCTCGCAGCACAGTTCGGGGGGTGCGGAGCCCCCTCACGGGTGCTGACCCCCGCCCCGCAGTTGGAGTTCGCGGTGCAGATGCGGTGCCGGAGCTGCGCAGACGCCGTGCGGGCAGCGCTGGAGGGAGCCCCCGGTGAGCCCCCGTCCCGTGTCCCCCCCCCCCCCGCGCCGGTGCCCCCCCCCCGTCACCCGGTGCCCCCCCCGCAGGCGTGCGGCTGTTGGAGCTGCGCCCGGAGGCGCAGTCGGTGCTGGTGGAGGCCACGGTGGGTGCGGAGCGGGTGCGGGAGCTGCTGGAGCGCTCGGGGCGCCGCGCGGTGCTGAAGGGAATGGGCGGCCCTGAGGACGGTGAGTGCGGGCTCGGGGCGTTGGAGGGGGGCACCGGGGAGGGGGGGGGGGTTTGGGCGCTGATGGTTCCCCCCCCCCCCCCTCCCCAATAGCGAACCTGGGGGCGGCGGTGGCCGCGCTCTCCGGCCCCGGCGCCGTGCGGGGCCTGGTGCGGTTCCTGCAGGTCTCCCCCACGCGGTGCCTGGTGGATGGCGCCATCCATGGGCTCCCGCCCGGCCCTCACGGGCTCCACGTCCATGAGTTCGGGGACCTCTCGCAGCCCTGTGACAGGTACGGCAGCAAATGGGGGGGGCACACGGACACCCCCCCCCTTTGAGGGTGTTGGCACCCGGGGGTCACCCCGTGTCTGCTCTCTTTGCAGCTGCGGGGGACACTTTAACCCCGATGGGGAGCACCACGGGGGACCCCAGGACCAGCACCGGGTGAGGCAGCGGCCGTGGGGGGGTGGGGGGGTCCGGACACCCCCTGAGCCCCCCCTAATACCGCCCCTCGCCCCACTGCAGCACGTCGGGGACCTGGGGAACATCTGGGCTGATGCCGAGGGCAGAGCGAGCTTCCGCATGGAGGATCCGCGCCTGAAGGTGAGGCTGGGGGGGGCATGGAGGGACCCACGGCATCGGTGGGGATCCAGACTGCTCCCCATGGCTGTGGGGGGGTCTGACCCCCGTTCTATGGCTGGGGGGGGGTCGGCCTGTGCCCCAAGGCGGTCCCAGCCCATCCCCACGGCTCTGGGGGGGTCCTGCCAGGTCTGGGACATCATCGGGCGCTCGGTGGTGGTGGACGCGGGCGAGGACGACCTGGGCCGGGGCTCCCACCCCCTGTCCCGGGTGACGGGGAACTCGGGGCCGGGGTAAGTGCTTGGGGGGGCACTTGGGGAGGGGTGCGGGGGGGCTGCTCACGCCCTCGCCTCCCGTGACCCCCCTGTGTCCCCCCCCCGCTAGGCTGGCCTGCGGCGTCGTGGCCCGGGCAGCCGGGCTCTTCCAGAACCCCAAGCGGGTCTGCTCCTGCGACGGCCTCACCCTCTGGGAGGAGCGGGACCGGACCACAGCGGCCCCCGGCCCCACGGCGGATCCCAGCCCCACAGCGGCCCCCGGCCCCACGGCGGCCCCGGCCCCCCACCTGTAGGAGCAGCCCCAGGGCCATCAATAAACGCGCACCGGCTCTGCAGCCTCCGAGGCTTTTTGGGGGGCCGGGGCTGCGCTCCCCGCGGCTCCTTTAAGAGGGGGCGTGGCCAAAGCAAGGGGCGGCCCGAGGGGGCGTGGCTTGTGCGGGTTGTGCAGGGAGGGGGCGGGCGCGCAAGGGGGATGGTGGTTGCGCATGCGCGGTACTGAAGGCGCGCAGCCGTTGCGCAGGCGCACTGCGCGCCCGCGCCTCCCGCTCGGCGCTGAGGGGACGCCGCCATTTTGTGCGGCCGCCACTGGGTTCCGCTCCGCTCCCCTCGGCCGCCGCCGCCGCCGCCGCCGCTCGGTTCCGCTCTGCTCCGCTCCCCTCGGCCGCCTCCGCCATGCGCCCCGGCGTGAAGCTCTTCGTGGGCAACGTCCCCGAGGAGGCGACGGCGGAGGAGCTGAGCGAGCTGTTCGCCGGCACCGCCGGGCCCGTGCTCGGCATCGCCCTCATGAAGCAGTTCGCGTTCGTGCACCTCCGTGATGAGGCGGCGGCGGCCCGCGCTATCTCCCAGCTCAACGGGCACCAACTGCACGGCCGCCGCATCGTGGTGGAGCCCTCCCGGCCCCGGCCCACCAACACCTGCAAGATCTTCGTGGGGAACGTGTCTGCCGCCTGCACCAGCGGCGAGCTGCGCTCGCTCTTCCAGCAGTACGGCACCGTGGTCGAGTGCGACGTGGTGAAAGGTACCGGACCCGCCGCCGCGGACGGGGCTCCGCACACTCCAGCCCCGTTCGCCCCCCCCCGGGGCAGCCCTCGCCCCTGGCTCGCCGCTCTCCTCCGTGCTCGGAGCCGCTCTGGCCCCGCTCTCGGCTCGGGTGACCCGTGTTCCGTCCGCTCCCACCCCAACCCGTCCCCGGCGCGATCTGGCGGCGGCGCCACGCACGGAGCGGGGGGCTGGGGCCTCTTGCCGGCCCCCCCCGGAGCCGGGCGAGCCCTTGTGGGCTGCCCACGTCCGATCCCTGCCCCATTAAACCCTTCTGGTGCGCTCGCTCCAGCCAGGCCGCGGCCTCCATCATCGCCGCCCGGGCGGGGTTAACCCCCTGCCCGCTGCCGCCTGCACGGCTGTTCCCACCGCAGCTTCACCTCCACAAACGCGCTCCCACGTGGAGCAGTCGCTTTCCCATCCGTGGAGGTGGGAGAGCCAAAGCACACAGAGAACACGCTGTGAAACCGCGGGTCCGGGACCCCCAGGCACCGAGTGCTCGGGGGGACGGTGTCACCCCCGAGGTCCCTGTCCCCGCCGGCTCCTCCTTGCCGGAGGGGGATGTTGTTGCCTCTGCTCTCTCGTCCCAGGTCGCAGCTTCTCACCGGAGCCCATCAGAAACTGCCCCAAACCGGGGCCAACAGCTTCTGGCATCCCCTTGGCCAGTGGCTGATTCGTGGGGTTCCCCCAGAGAGGGTTGGGGGTGGAGGGAGAAGACGTCCCTTCCTGATGCTGCCGGAGCGGGATACGTGGATGTGGGATGGGAGCCAGGGAGGGGCGGGATGGCAAAGAGGAGCAGAGGGGGATGTGCAGGAGGTGGGGGAAGCGGTGCTGATGTTTAGCCAGAGTTTGAGGTACCAGGATGGGGTTTGCTGCGTTCCTGTGGTTGGGCTGCCCTGGCTGAGCCATATGGCAGCCTTCTAGCCATACGCTGTCACTGGCGGTGCCGGTTATGGTCTCACCCCTGGCCCATGGCTGCAGGGGGAATGCCCTTCAGCCCCGTGCTGGCCTCCCGGACCCGTCGTGCCACAGGGACGTCCCCTGGCTGCTGTAGTGGCACCTGAGCCCCAACCCCATGGGCCTGGTGTGGGCACGGTGCAGTGTTGCGAGCTGTGCCAGGGGGCGGGCAGAGGGGGATCCACTGTACCGCCGCAGACCTGGCACAGCCGCTCCGGGTCCCGCTTCTCCCGCTCCTGCCTCGCTCTCCATCTCCTTTCACCACCTTTGCTTCCGGGCCGTGTTGTGCCGCTCGCCCCGGGGTGCAGTGCTGCAGGTTGTGCTCCGGTGCTCCCCTCTCCTTCATCCCCTGCCTCTCTCCCCTTCTCCTCTCTGGCCTCTCTTACCCTCTCTCTTTCTCCTGCCAGACACTCGATGTCTTGGTGGGCAGGGGCCCCCTCTGGCTTTGCTCTGCTTACTGCCAGGACTGCCCAGCTGAGCCCCCGGGGCTCTTGGTGCCCAGGTGCTGAGCTGTGGGGGTGCAGGTGGAAACGGGGGGAAACAGAGGAAACCAGAGCCGTGCCGGGGTGGTCAGGGGCTGCCGGGCAGGAGGCTGGGTGCGTTAGCTTGCGCCCAGATTCACTGTGGGGTGGAAGCAAGTGAAGGTGGTTCTGTCTCTGCTGCCTGAGCAGTAGGGCAGGGCCGGCGGAGCCCGTCCCAGTGCCTGTCCTGCCGCTGCTGAGCCACCATGGCCCCCGTGAGGCTCCTTAAGCGTTCAACCCTGTAACAAATTGTCTTTTCTCCCCCCCTCACTGATAATCCTCTGTCTGCTGCTTTATCAGACTATGCATTTGTTCACATGGAGAACGAAGCAGATGCAAAGGTTGCCATCGAAAACCTTAACGGGAAGGAGGTGAAGGGGCGCAGAGTGAACGTGGAGCTCTCCACCAACGTCCAGAAGAAGGGCGCAGGCCAGGCCCTGCCGCCCGCCCTCGGCCTCGACAAGACCAAGAGGATCGGCCTGGAATACCGCGAGAAGTTCCAGCCTAAGATCGAGGGCTTCGACCAGCAGCGCCGGGCGGCCGACGCCGCCTTCCCCTCGGCCGCCAATGCTGGCTACGCTGCCGCCTCCTCCCTGTACGATTACCAGCAGCGCTTCGGCACTGGTGGTGCCGGCAAGTACGAGGCCTTCGAGGCACAGGCCAGGCCCATCTCCCCCTCCTACTTTGGGAGGGACCGCAGCCCACTCCGGCGCTCCCCGACCCGCGCCGGCTACGTGGCGGTGACGCTCCCCATGACGGCACAGCCTGCGACTTACCGCGCCCAGCCCTCGGCCTCGCTGGGGGCCACGTACCGTGCCCAGCCCTCGGCCTCCCTCGGCGTGGCCTATCGCCCGCAGCCCACCACCGGCCAGGCTGCTTCCTACCGCGCCCAGCCCTCTGCCTCGCTGGGCAATGCCTACCGCTCCCAGCCCTCCATCTCCCTTGGCGCCTCCGGTGCGCAGCCCACCGCCAACTCCCTCGGCTCCTACGGCGCCCAGGCCCCTGCCTCCTATGGCACGCAGCCTGCCGCCTCCCAGCTCTCTGGCTACGGTGTCCAGTCCGCCACCATTGTCTCCTCCTACGGGGCGCAGGCCGCCTCCGGCTACCCAACTTCCTACAGCGCCCAGGCTGCCACTGCTGTTGCCTACGGTGCCCCAGCAGCTGCAGGCCCCACTGCCTCCTATGGTGTGCAGGCTGTGGCCACGCATGTGGCCTCCTACAGCACCCAGCCTGCTGCTGGCTATGGCACACAGCCCATAGATGGCCACGCTGCCGCCTACGGTGCACAGCCTGGTGCTACGCTCTCTGCCTCCTATGGCGTGCAGGCCGTGGCCACACACATCACCTCCTACGGTGCCCAAGCGGTGGCCAGTCACGCCGCCGCTGCCTACCAGCCTGTGCCCAGCCACTCGGTCTCATACGGCGCCCAACCAGCACCCGCGCTCTCGGCCCCCTATGGTGCTCAGCCTGTTGCCGGTCACTCTGCCGCCTATGGTGCACAGCCTGCCGCCAACCTGCCCTCCTCCTACGGCAGCCAGTCTGCTGTCACCGCGCTCTCAGCCACCTACGGCGCCCAGGCGGGCTCCTCGCTGGCAGCTTATGGCAGCCAGGCCATCAACGCCTCCTACAAGGCACAGGCGTCGGCCCCGCTGACGGCTGCGTACCGGCCGCAGCCCTCTGGCTCAATGGCGGCGTCCTACCCGGCGCAGCAGCCCTCCTCCGCCTCGCTGGCGGCTGCCTACCGAGCCCAACCGGGCAGCGCCTACAACGGGCCGAGCCAGCTGGGGCAGCCCACGGCCTCCTACCTGGGCCTGTCACAGGCCGCCATCGCACCGCCATACGAGCGCACCCGCCTCTCTCCACCTCGCAGCGCCGCCTACGACGACCCATACAAAAAATCCTCCGCTATGGCTAAAAGGTACGGCGCCGGGCCGGGCACCGGGTGGCCACGCAGCCTGCTCTGTGCCACCCCGGTGGGTGTCAGTGCCCAGCTCGCGGCTTAGTGTCAGCTCCGGCGTGTGGAAGGGAGGGTGCTGTGTGCCAGGGTGGTGGGGATGGGGCTTTGACCGCGGCGGTTGAGCCGGCGGTGGGGCTTCCTGCAGCGTCTGATCTGTGTCCAGTGCCAGCCTGGCGGTGTCGCGCTGCTGCGGTGTGTCCCTGTGCGGGACGTGATGGCCGCTGGTGGTGGATTTGGGCACTTTGCCCTTCGTTCACCACGTGTCTCTTCTCTTGAGCAGGTACGGCTCCGAGCGCCGTCTCTCTGACCTCTCAGATTACCGGCGCTTAGCAGACTCGCCGCTCGCGTACCGCCGCTCGCCAACAAAGTCCCCGCTGGATTACCGCCGCCTCCCGGAAGCGCACCCCGATTACGCCCGGTACTCGGGCACTTACGGCGATTACCTGCCCGCCGCCCGCGTCCACTCGGGCTACCAGCGCCGCCTCTGAGCCGCTGGGAGCGGGCAGGCTGCGTGTGCCACGGTTCGGTTCTGGCTCTCGCCCCCAGGGGCAGGACGGTTCTTTTTTAGCTGCTTTTTCCTTTCTCTTTTTTTGGAGTTGTTTTAGAAGGATCCATGCTTATGGTTGGAAAGCGGGTGCTGGGTGCCAGGAGTGCGGTTCACCGTCCCCTCCCGCCGTAGTGTGGTAGTGCCGTCTTTTGCGGTCGCGGCTATTGGCACCGGTTATAACCCAGGCAGTCGTTGCCACCGAGCAGAGCCCACGCTCTTTTATACCACGAGTTCCCCCTTTTGGGGTTCATTCTCCCTTTGGCAGCGTCAGTCCGTGGCAGGGCGCCGGCTCAGTGCAGCACCGAGGTTTTGTATGACTGTAAATAAACGTTGGGCTCTTCACCGTTTCCCAGCTGCCTCCCGTTTGGTTCTTTCCCTCCCCCAGTGCTTCAGGGGCACCGGCAATGCCATCGGTGAGGGGTTTACCACACCGGCACTGGCTCCATCCACCTCTGAGAACCCGGCTTTGCGCGGTGCTGTGCAGTAAGTGCCAGAGCTGCTGGCAGACTCAGAGCACAATTAGTGTTGGCAGCAGCAGAAGCGCCATGGCATTGCCGATGGCATTGCTGGACTGTGCCACAGTGCACGCACACCGGTGCCTGGCGCCTTTTTTGGGTTGAGAAAAGCCAGTTTTAGGAGTTGAGACAGTCACTGAAGCAGGGTCTGTGTTTGCTCTGGTTTTGTGTGTGGCACCGTGCCTTGACTGTTCCTATCACCGCAACAGTATCCAACAGTGCTGTTGTCTCTGCCCCGAGCCGGGGCTGTCCCGGTTGTGCCATGGGGGGCTCAGTAACCACAGCGGGAATGGGTTGCACAGAAGGAACTAACACTTCTCCCTTCCTTTTCCAGGGCAGGTGCCGGGAGACGCGCGCCCGGCGACGGAAGAGGCGGCGGGTGAGCACACCAAGGAATCGAGGTGGAGTGACCCTGGAAGCGGCGGGTGACAAGGGGCTCCCAAAGGGCCAAGATGTCAATAGAGGCAGGATCCTGGGGCTAAGCGAGCACCGACAGACGGGGGGAGCAGCGCAACAAGGAGCCCCTTTAGGGCACTAACGAGGGTCATTCACAGGTAGCTGCAGAGGTGCTGCCTGGGAGAGAAAGAGGAGGAAGCACAGCGGGGTGCAAGGGTGCAGCTGCCCTGCATAGGGGCAGCGGGATGAGAGCCAGGGCATCACCAAAACCCAGCCCCTGCTTGTTAGCAGGGCAATGTGTGGGTCTGGGGTCCTCCTCAGGCTCATTGCCCCTTCATTTGCAGCACAGACCCCACAGAGACCCTGGCTGGGAGCTCCTCAGGGCAGGCAGGGCCGCAGGCAGCACTGGTAAGCCCAGGAGGTTACGAGCTGCTGTAAGTTGGGGGGAATTGAGTCCAGAGAAATAACTGGGGCCGGAGCCAGGGGGTTTGTTAAAAACCGGAGTTTATTTTACCGGGCAGTGGGGCTGGGGGACGCTAAGTGCCGCGGGATGAGCTCCATGCACAAGGCTGGCCCTCCCATGCCGGTGCGGCGCGGCGGCCTCAGTCAGCTGCGGCATTTGGGACTGAAAAGCTACGAGTGGATTATTCACCCTCTTAAAAAATAAAGAAAAAAAAGAAATATAATAATAACGAAGGAGGCGAGGGCTCCGCGCGGGCGGCAAAGCAAAGCAAAGCTGGCGCTGCGGGTACGGCTACGGCTACGCTCGCTCAACCACCTGAGCCTAGACCAGCTAGGGGGGGGGACAGGGGCCCCTGAACTACCTGGAAAGCAAATCCTGACCACAAGAACGGAAAAGCCGGGCTGGGGGGCACACGACAGGGAAGGGGCTCAAACTACTCCTGACCAAGCTGGGAAGAAGCTGAGCGTCCATTAGGAACCGACTCATGGCCTGAGCCTGGCTGGAAGCCCGGCACAGCCCGAGACGCGCGGTGCCGATTCGGTGTGCGACGGGAACCCGACGTCCAGCCGCAAATATCTTACCTGAAAAGAGAAAAGCAGAGTTGGCGCAGGCGCCAGGATGGTGCTGGGGAGCGTGCCGAGCCCCGGCGCAGCTTCCTGAGACACAGCGGAGTCCTGGCGTGGCGCCGGGGGCTGCTGGGCTGCACCGGGATCGTGGCCATCCTGGCAGGACCCGTGCCAGGGCAGTAACCCCGCCAGTGGAGGCTTTTACCAGGCAGATCCCAGGAGCACCGTCCCGGACAGGAGCAATTCCCAGGGAATACGTGTGGCAGCAACGGCACACAGGGCTGGCAGCTCTGTAGGAGCCCCCCACCCCACAGTGGCTGTGCCAGCACCGCACACAGGCTCAGCCCTGGCTGCGGAGGGATTACCAGCAGCGGGAGCCACGAGGGAGAGCGACCCACCGGGACCAACCAGCTCCACCAGCAGCACCAATTGCCACAGCACACCCTCACGGGGCAGAGCATCCAGAGCCAGCGCCTGGGCTTTAAGGCCCAGCAAGCCCTGGCCCTGCTTTACCGCAGCTGTTCATCCCGGCTCACATAGAGGCACAGACACTCGACCAGCACAACCAACGCCTGGGGGGGCTGCAGCCCCCCCCCATTATCTGCAGCAGCCGGGGTTCCCCCTCCCGCCGCGCAGCGGCCGTGCCAACACGCTCACCTCCGGCTCAAAAGGCAGAGTACCGCGCCCGGTCCGCGTACGGGTCCCGCCCGAACCGCTGCAGGTCGTAGAGGGAGGCCCGGGCCACCGAGGAGACCGGCGACAGCTGCCCACGCTCGTACGTATACGCCTCTCCGACGGTGGTGGCCGCGGTGGCCGTGCGGCGCAGGGGGCTTCTATCCCGGGTGTAATAGGTGGAGGAGGCGGCCGCAGCCGCGGCGGTGGCGGCGGCGGCGACAGCGGCCGCCGCGCTGGGGGTCGGCAGCAGAGCTCTATCGTACGCGTCTAAGGTGGTGGGGATGCGACTGGCCATGGCTGTGGTGGCGGCCATGGCCGAGGACTGGACCTGGGAGTACTGGGCGTACTGGGAGTACTGGGCCATGGTCTGCTCCGCGTAGGCGTCGTACGCAGAGGCCGTGGCGTAGGAGCGGACGCGGTAGCGCTTGTAGTAGTCGGCCATCCCGCCGTACGCCTCATCGTAATACACGGTCTCCCCATAGCCCGCGGTGTAGGGAGTGCGCACGGCTCCGTACTGCTCGTTATAGGCCTCGGCAAAGTCCGCCACTTGCCCCGGGCGATCTACCGGGCACTCCTTAGACCAGTGCCCTTCCTTCCCGCAGCGGTAGCAGCCGCTCTTGTCTCCCATCCCGGGCGCCGTCCGCAGCCGGCTGGTGGACAACTGCACGCGCATCCGCTTGCCTTAAGGAGAGAGACGCGAGAGGGAAGCCATCAGTGAGGCCGCACCGAGAGGCTACGCACAACCACCGGCACCAGCGGGACGGGACTGGCCGCAGCCCAACCCTCGCGCAGCATCCGATGGCGCCGGGCACCGCGGCAGGGAGCAACCCGGCGCAGGAGGAGCCCGCAACGGGCTCGAGCGGGAGCTGGCCATTGGCCACCTGACTTACCAGGAGAACCCTAGCAAGACTGAGCGCTGCCCACGCCAGGCAAAGCCAGGCCGGGCTCTGGTGCCTCCACCAGCTGACAACTACCCCAGTAGGCAACCCCAGACGGCTTCCTGCCAGCGCGCGGCACCGCCAGCCCCGTACAAGCTTCCCGCCAGAAAACGCTCCCGCCAGCAGCGGGAAGACGGATGCAACACCGGGCAACCCCGGAGCACGGCACGAGGCAAGCCAAGCGCAGCCGCGGCACTTGCCGGTCCCACGGATGCCACCGCGGCCGGGGAAGCTCCGGATGCACTGCGCCATCCCGGTGGGAGAGGGAACCCCAGACCGGGGAGGGTGGGGTTTGCCGGAACCCCCGCCTGAAGCACCGGACACCTCCCTGACGCCCCGGCCGGCCGAGGACCACGCTCGCCACGAGCTCGAATCCGGACGCTCAGCCCCGGCGCTGCGTCCGCGGCTGCCAGCGAAAGCTCCCGCGCCGGGACGGCGAGAGCCCGAGCGAGCGCTGCCGCGTGCCGCCGGCACCGGGGCCGCGGCCGGCGCGGGATCGGGCGCCTCCGCTCACCCTCTTACCAGGCAGGGCAAGGCTACGAGGGCGGGCGGCAGCCTGGCTTCACGCCGCGCCGTCGGCACAAGAGTTGGGACTTCGGCGTCGGGATCCTCCTGCGGGGCGGCCGTGCTGGGTTAAGTCAGAGATGGATCAGTCCCGTCCTCCCCCAGCCCCGAACGCCCCTGCCCTTGCTCCGGCACCGCGCCGGGATCGGCCTCCTCGTGCCCCGTGGCACAACAGGAGATGGGATGTGGAAAAGAGAGCAGAAACCAAACCCCCCCCATTTGCACTTCATTGCAGCGAGGGGAAGGGCGGGTGAGGCCTCACCCACGGTGCTGCTGCTGCTGCTGCCGCAACCCCAACCGGCGCAGCCGGAGCTGGAAGAGGGAGCGAAACCATCTAACGGGAATACCGGGAACGCTCCCAGCCCCATCCCCAGCGCGGATCACCTTGGAACTCGGTGTTGTCCAGCCCGCGGATGGCCTCCACCGCGTCCTCCGCCCGTTCCATGTGCACGAAGGCGTAATCCTTGACGATGTCGCACTCGATGACGGGGCCGTACTCCTCGAACTTGGCCCGCAGCTCCAGGTTGGTGCAGGCGGGGCTGATGTTGCCCACGTGCAGCTTGGTGGAGGCCTTGCTCTTGTTCTTGCTGGCCTCCACGTTGATGCAGACGCCGTGCAGCTTGTGGTGGTGCAGGTTCCGGATGGCGTCCTCGGCCGCCGTCTTGTCCTCGATGTGCACGAAGCCGTAGTTCTTGATGATGTCGCACTCCAGCACCTTCCCGTACTGCTCGAACAGGGAGCGGATCTCCTGCTCCGTCGCCTCCCGCGGCAGGTTCCCGATGAACAGCTTCACCATCTCGAACAGCCTGGCACGGGGGGGGGCAGGGGGGGGTCAGTGCCGCTCTGTCTGCGGGCCCCCCCCCGTACCGGGACCCGCTCCCTGCCGGGACCCACATCCCTGCACCCCCCACTCCGGGGCTCAGCCCCGCTCCTCACCGGGCCTTTGTCTCCCGAACGCCCCCCCCCCGACAGCCTCCGCTCGCCCCACGGCCCCGCCCCTGCCGCTGGCCCGGCCTCACGCCGCGCTCCCGGTCCAGGCCCCCCCCCCATCGCACCCCCCGCTCCCTTCCCCCCTCCCGGTACCGGCGCCGCCGCGACCCCGCCCCCACCTGCGCCCCGTCCGCCGCGCGGTTCTCACAAAATGGCGGCGGCACTGCCGGGCTCGGACTCCGCCCACTGCGCCCCCATTGGTCAGCGAGGATGCTCGTCAGACGCCAGGCCCGCCCCACGGCGCAGCCGCAGCCAATCACCGGTGAGAAGGGGCGTGGCGGTGGAGTGGTCCATGGAGGACTCCGCAGGGGGAAGCTCTGCTGTGACCCGCGGGCACCCCGGACCCCATCCGGTCCCAACCCCTCCCATCCCATCCCATGGGCGCCCCGGCTCCAACCCCATCCCAGTCTCATTCTATCCGTAGTCCAATCCCATTCTCAGCCCCATTTCATCCCCATCCCTTCCCCATCCATCTCCATCGCATTCTAATCCCGTCGCCATCCCACCCTATCGCTATCTCAATCCCGCCCCCCTCCTATCCATATCCCAATGCCATTCTTAATACATTCCCACCCCCATTCCAATCCTATCCCCATCCTATCCATACCTCAGTCCCATTCTCAACCTATCCTATCCAGATCCCATTCCCATGCCAATCCCATCCCACCTCAGTCATAATCCCATTATCATCCTGTTCTATCCCCAACCTAATTCTGTCCCCGTTCTACCCATATCCCAAACCCATTCCCAACCCATCCCAACCCCATTCCCATCCCACCCCCATCCCAATCCACTCCCCATTCCCATCCCATCCCGTTCCAGCACACTCAGCACCTGCCCGGTCTCTGCAGTCACTTTATTGGGGTTGGGCTGTGCGGGGACATCACCGGGACGTGGGGGCACACGGGGACCCCGGGCTGGGGGGGGGCACTCGCACCCCCCCCACCGCTGCCCCCCCCGTCCCTCCATCAGCTCCGCGCCCCCCCCCCCGCCCCCCCCGGCTCTATTTGTTCTTCTTGAAGAAGCTGAAGCGCTTCTCGCGCTCCCGGTCCTTGTCACGCGCGCGGGGGGCGCCCTCGGCGGGGGGGGGCACCGGGGGCATGCTCATGGCGCGGGTCACCCCCTTCCCGCCCACCGGGACCCCCCCCGGCGCCTCCAGCCGGGACCCGGGCGCCAGCGCGGCCGCGGCCTGGATCACCCGCAGCCACGTGCTCATCTCGGCCTGCAATGTGGGTGTGCAATGGTGTCAATGGGTGTGCAATGGTGTGAACGGGTGTGCAATGTGAGAATGGGTGTGCAATGGTGTCAATGGGTGTGCAACGGTGTCAATGGGTGTTAACGTGTCAGTGGGTGTGCAATGGTGTCAATGGGTGTGCAACGTGTCAATGGGTGTGCAACATGAGAATGGGTGTGCAACGATGTCAATGGGTGTGCAACGGTGTCAATGGGTGTGCAACGTGTCAATGGGTGTACAACGATGTCAATGGGTGTGCAACGGTGTCAATGGGTGTGCAACGTGTCAATGGGTGTGCAACAGTGTCTATGGGTGTGCAACGTGTCAATGGGTGTGCAACGGTGTCAATGGGTGTGCAACGTGAGAATGGGTGTGCAATGGTGTCAATGGGTGTGCAATGGTGTGAATGGGTGTGCAATGGTGTCAATGGGTGTGCAATGGTGTCAGTGGGTGTTAACGTGTCAATGGGTGTGCAACGGTGTCAGTGGGTGTGCAATGGTGTCAATGGGTGTGCAACCTGAGAATGGGTGTGCAACGGTGTCAATGGGTGTGCAACGTGTCAATGGGTGTGCAACGGTGTCAATGGGTGTGCAACGTGTCAATGGGTGTGCAACGTGTCAATGGGTGTGCAACGATGTCAATGGGTGTACAACGTGTCAATGGGTGTGCAACGATGTCAATGGGTGTGCAATGTGTCAATGGGTGTGCAATGTGTCAATGGGTGTACAACGTGTCAATGGGTGTGCACTGGTGTCAATGGGTGTGCAACGGTGTCAATGGGTGTGCAATGTGTCAATGGGTGTGCAACGATGTCAATGGGTGTACAATGATGTCAATGGGTGTACAATGATGTCAATGGGTGTGCAACGATGTCAATGGGTGTACAATGATGTCAATGGGTGTGCAACGGTGTCAATGGGTGTGCAATGATGTCAATGGGTGTACAACGATGTCAATGGGTGTACAATGATGTCAATGGGTGTACAACGATGTCAATGGGTGTACAATGATGTCAATGGGTGTGCAACGATGTCAATGGGTGTACAATGATGTCAATGGGTGTGCAACGATGTCAATGGGTGTACAATGATGTCAATGGGTGTGCAACGTGTCAATGGGTGTGCAACGATGTCAATGGGTGTACAATGATGTCAATGGGTGTGCAACGATGTCAATGGGTGTACAATGATGTCAATGGGTGTGCAACGGTGTCAATGGGTGTGCAACGGTGTCAATGGGTGTGCAACGGTGTCAATGCGTGTACAATGGTGTCAATGGGTGTGCAACGGTGTCAGTGGGTGTGCAATGGTGTCAATGGGTGTGCAATGGTGTCAATGGGTGTACAATGGTGTCAATGGGTGTGCAACGCCATGAGCAGCATCCACACCTTCCACCGGTGCCGCACACACGCGTGTGCATGCGCTGCCATTCCCACACGCCTGTGCACGTGTGTTCATGTGTGTGATGTGCGTGCGTGTCCCCCCCCCATCCACCCTGTGGGCTCTCACCTCATCCTTGGCCTGGAAGAGGTACTCCTTGCCATCGCTCAGCCTGGGGGGGGACAGTGCTCAGCCCCACATAGCCCCTCTATTCCCCCTTATCCCCCCCATATCCCCCCACATCCCCCCTATTTCCCCTTACCCCATATCCCCCTCATCCCCATATCCTCCATACCCCCTCCTCCCCCCCCCGTGCCCCCCCCCCCGTACCCCAGTTTAAAGACGTGCTTCCTCTTCTTGTAGTGGGTGGCGGGGTGGCAGCGGGCCCCGCGCAGGCTGGCGGGGGGCTCCCCGTGGAACGGGGCCCCGGCCCCCCCCGCGCTCTTGGCGTCCTTGTAGAAGCTGAGGCTGCCCCCCCGCAGCACACAGTACACGCTCTGCCAGGACCTGGGGGACAGGGGATGGGGGGGATGAATCTATGGGGGGGGGGGGGTACAGAGCCATTGGGGGGGTGGAAACTTGGGGCGAAGCAGAGCAATCGGCCCCACAGGGAGCACAGAGCCATGGGGGGGGACACATGGATCCATATGGGGGGGCACAGCGCCGTGAGGGGGGACAGAGCCTGGGGACACACACGGTGCTGGGGGGGGGGCACGGCGCCACGGGGACGCACACAGAGGGGGCGTGACCAAAGGGGGCGTGGCTTAGGAAGGGTGTGACCAATGGGGTGTCACCAAGGGTGTGGTCTAAGGGGGCGTGGCCTGTGGGGGTGTGTCCGGGGGGGTCCTCACCGATTGGGCGCCCTCTTGCCCTGCGCCTCCATCTCGTGCTTGCGGCAGAGCCCCCCCTCCAGGCTCTCGGGGGCGGGGGGGCCGCGGGGGGGCAGCGTGGCCGCGTGCGAGGGGTCAGGGGCCGGGACCCCCCCCGGGCGCCCCCGGGGTGACCCCCCCGCGCCGGGACCCCGCTCCTGCGCCCCATTGCTGAGCCCCGGGGCCGGCGGCACCTGCAGGGGCACAGCGGAGTGGTGGGGACCCTCCTATTGGGGGGGGGGGGTCCCCCACTTGCAAGGGGGTCCCGGGGGGGCTCGGGGGGGTTACCGGGGCTGCGGCGCTGTCGGGGCAGATCCCGTTAACAGCCGGTGCCTCTGGCGGGCGGCTCTGCTGGGCCGGGACACTGCGGGGGGACACAAGGGGGGGGGCGGGAGGACCGGGGCCCCCCCCCACCCCGAGACCCGCACTGCGTCCCCCCCGTGCCCCCTCCTTCCCCAGGACCCCAATGTCCCCAATGTCCCCTCAGTGTCTCCTGTGCCCCCCTTCCCTTCCAATCCCCACTGCCCCCCCATAACCCCCCATGTCCCCTGGGTCCCCCCCGCACCCCCAAATCCACCCCCTTGTCCCTGGTCCCCGATACCCCCACGTTGTCCCACTGGGACCCACGTCCCTTTGTCAGGACACCCCCGTCCCCCCCCACGGCTCCCATGGCCCCAAGCCCCCCCTGACCGCAGTGCCCCCCCCATGTCCCCGTCCCTCACCGCTGCTCCCCGGTCCCCACGGCGCCGTTCTGTGTTTCGGGGGGCACCACTGGGGGGGGCGCCCCGGCCTCAGGCTGCGCGGGGGGGGGGGTGGGCGGCCGCTTCTTCCGCGCCTCCTCCTCCTCCCGCCGCCGCCGCTCCTTCTCCTCCAGCTACGGGGGTACATGGGGGGGGTCAGAGCCGGGCCCGGGGCTCACCCGGTACCGAGATGGGGTCGGTGCCTACCCCGGGGCTCACCGGGTACCGAGATGGGGTCGGTGCCCGCCCGGGGCTCACCCGGTGCCGGGATGGGGTCGGTGCCTGCCCCGGGGCTCACCCGGTACCGGGATGGGGTCGGTGCCTACCCCGGGGCTCACCGGGTACCGGGATGGGGTCGGTGCCTGCCCCGGGGCTCATCCGGTACCGAGATGGGGTCGGTGCCCGCCCGGGGCTCACCCGGTACCGAGATGGGGTCGGTGCCTGCCCCGGGGCTCACCCGGTGCCCGCCCGGGGCTCACCGGGTACCGAGATGGGGTCGGTGCCTACCCCGGGGCTCACCCGGTACCGAGATGGGGTCGGTGCCCGCCCGGGGCTCACCCGGTGCCCGCCCCGCCGTCCCCTCACCGTTGTGAGCCGCTCCAGCGCCGCGAACCGCTCCTCCCAGGCGGCCGCCGCCTTCTGGAAGCCCTGGTGCCGCTTGATGAGCGTCTCCACCTCGGCCACGCTGGAGCCCAGCTCCGCCGAGCGCAGCAGCGGCTCCTGGCTGCAGAGCCACGCCTCGGCCATGCTCGCGTCCCGCCCGAACATCAGCACCTCCAGCGCTGCGGGGACACGGGGGTGGCACCGGGGACGCTGTCACCGCCCCCCCCCCCCCCGGGTGTCCCCGCAGGGTCCCCCCCGCACCGATCTGCAGCGCGTCCATCTTCTCCTTCCAGCGGTCCCCGATGTCCCGGCGGCGCTCCTGGAGCTGGGAGAGCTTCTCCGAGATCTGGGATAGAGGGGGGAGAGCGTGGGATGGGGATGAAGGGATAGGGATGAAGGGATAGGGACAGGGGTATGGGGGAAGGGGGGTGAGGATGGGGGCATGGAGATGGGGACATGTGGATACAGATACGGGAATGGGGAGAGGGAGATGAGGGGGGCACGGATGGGGAGGATGCAGGGATGGAGACACAGACACAGAGACGCGGACGAGAGCACAGGGATGAGGGCAGAGACACGGAGATGCGGGTGGGGACAGGAGGACGGGGACGGGGACGCAGCGACGGGGATGAGCGCAGGGCCGCGGGGCCCGCACCTTGTCGGCAGCGTAGTGGCCTTTGTCGAGCAGCGCGGTGCCCATGGCCACGCAGGCGTCGAAGCTGTCGGCGCGCGCCTCCACCTCCGCCTTGATGCTCTGGTGGTTCTTGATCACCAAGTCCGCCGAGGACACGTCCCTGCGCCGCGGATGGCGACACCGTGAGCGCCCGCCCCCCCGGCACCGCCACGGCCCCCCCATCACCGGGCGCCCCCTCACCGCGGGCGCTCCTGGCCCTCGATCTGCAGGCGGACGCCGTCCATCCAGAGCAGCAGATCCCGCACCGCGCGCAGGAACCGGAACTTGTCCACGGTGTCGAGGAGCAGCCGGCGCCGGCCCTGGCTGCAGCCGCGCAGCTCGGCCCAGGCCTGGCTCACGGCGCGCTCGTGCCGCCGGATGTCAGCCGCCTTCTCGCCCGCGTACGCCTTCTCCAACCGCGCCGCGTCCTCCTGGACCTGCCGCACCTGCGGGGCCGCGGGGAGGGTGAGAGTGTGCGGGGCTGCACCGCGCCAGCGCTGCCCGGCGGTACCGGCTGTGCCCTGGGGTATCGGCTGTGCCCTGGGGTATCGGCTGTGCCATGTGGTACCAACTGTGCCCTGTGGTACCGGCTGTGCCATGTGGGACCGGCTGTGCCATGTGGTACCGGCTGTGCCCTGTGGTACCGGCTGTGCCATGTGGGACCGGCTGTGCCATGTGGTACCGGCTGTGCCATGTGGTATTGGCTGTGCCATGTGGTACCGGCTGTGCCCTGTGGTACCGGCTGTGCCATGTGGTACCAACTGTGCCCTGTGGTATTGGCTGTGCCAAGTGGTACCGGCTGTGCCCTGTGGTATCGGCTGTGCCATGTGGTACCAGCTGCACCGGGTGCTACCGGCTGTGCCATGTGGTACCGGCTGTGCCCTATGGTACCGACTGTGCCCTGTGGTACCGGCTGCACTGGGTGCTACCAGCTGTACCCTATGGTATCGGCTGTGCCCTGCGGTATCAGCTGTACCCCATGGTACCGGCTGTGCCATGTGGTACCAGCTGCACCGGGTGCTACCGGCTGTGCCCTGTGGTACCGGCTGTACCTTGTGGTACCGGCTGCGCCCTATGGTACCGGCTGTGCTCTGTGGTACCGGCTGTACCATGTGGTACCGGCTGTGCCCTCTGGTACTGGCTGTGCTCTGTGGTGCCAGCTGTACCCTGTGGTACCAGCTGTGCCATGTGGTATTGGCTGTGCTGCACCAAGTGGTACCGGCTGTGCCCTATGGTACCGGCTGTGCTCTGTGGTACCGGCTGTACCCTGTGGTATTGGCTGTGCTGCACCAAGTGGTACCGGCTGTGCCATGTGGTACTGGCTGTGCCCTGTGGTACTGGCTGTGCCATGTGGGACCGGCTGTGCCATGTGGTACTGGCTGTGCCATGTGGTATTGGCTGTGCCATGTGGTACCAGCTGTGCCATGTGGTACCAGCTGCACCGGCTGCTACCGGCTGCACCAGGTGCTCCCAGGCTGTGCCACACCACAACCGGCAGCCCCATGCCATGCCGCACAGCGCTGTGCCGCGCTGCACCATGGCGTGCCGGGGCTGCTCTGTGTTGCGCCACCCCCCCCGTGCCATCCCGTGCCGCGGCTTCACCTGCGTGCTGAGGGCCTGGATGTCGTGCTCGTAGGCGCTGTGCATGCGCTGCATGGCCTCGGCCGTGTTCAGGTCCCGTCCCACCTCCTCCGGCAGCTGCTTCTGCTTGTGCTGCACCTGCGCCAGCGTCTCGCGGGCGTCGTGGTAGAAGCGGTGCAGCTCGTAGGAGGCCGCCAGCATCTGGGAGCGGGTGTCGATGAGCTCCAGCAGGTCGGCCCAGGCCTCGTTCAGCCCGTCCTTCCACTCGGCCACCGTGGCGTTCTCCGAGTGCCCGGCCGCGATCAGCGCGTCCGCCACCGCGTTGACCGCGTCCACGCGCTCCTGCCCGATGCTGCTCGTGTCCCGCGAGAACTCCCGGAACTTATCCCGCAGCATCTGCATGGGGGGGGGGGGGGGGGATGAGCCACGGCGGGGACACCGCAGAGGGGACGTGGGGCCAGCGCGGAGCCCTCCCGCGCCCCGCACCGTGACGTGCTCGTAGTCCTGGCCCAGCTCGTGGGATGCGGCCACCACCTCGCGCTCCGAGATCCACTGCTCCAGGTCGTCCAGGTCGCGTTTGAGCTGGCAGAGGCGGTGGTGCTCCTGCAGCGCGGCGCGGCGCTCCTCGGCCAGGTCCTTCAGGCT
This sequence comes from Amazona ochrocephala, assembly GCA_039720435.1. Classification (NCBI taxonomy): domain Eukaryota; kingdom Metazoa; phylum Chordata; class Aves; order Psittaciformes; family Psittacidae; genus Amazona; species Amazona ochrocephala. Next base: position 100,084 of record CM077904.1, read on the forward strand.
GGCGTAGAGCTTGTCCACCTGGCCCTGGCGCAGCGTCAGCCGCTCGCTGCGGCGCCGCAGCGTCAGCGCCGCGGCAGCGGGCACCGGGCGCGGGCAGCGCCATGGGGCAGGGGGTGAGGTGGAAGGGAAGGGTAGGGTCTATGTGGGGTGATAGATGTGAGGATGGGAGGTGCAGGGGGCACATGGGGTGCTCAGGGGATGATGGATGTAGGGATGGGGAGTAGAAGGGAGGGATGTGGTCCTCGGGGGATGGTGCACATGGGGTCGGGGGTGTCAGGGCGCTCCTGCTCCCCTTATGGCACCCACCTCTCGGGGTGCCCGCTGGCCACCATGTCACGGCTCTGCGCCGAGAGCTGGTGCACGGTGTGGGCATAGTCCCGCAGCGCCTGCTCCAGCACCAAGTGCTTGCTGACCATGGCCTGGGCGCTCAGCTCATCCTGGGGGGGGGGGGGGGGTCACAGCAGCTCAGAGAGGAGGGGGTGCAGGGCCAGCGGCGGGGCTCCCGGCGCCCCACGGCCGTACCTTGGCCTTCTCCTGGGCCATCATGTGCAGCTCCTGCTCCCCCATCCACGCCTCGGCCTCGGCGGCGTCGCAGTAGAACTGCTGCGCGGCGAGCGCCTGCTCCAGGCGCCGGTGCCGCAGCTCCGCCTGCAGCCGCAGCTCCCGCCACGCTTCCCGCAGCTCCCGCACCCGCTCGGCCGGGCCGGGCAGGGCCCCCCCGCGCCGCTCCAGCAGCTCCTCCACGCGCCGCTCGTGGCCCTGCAGCTCCTTCTGCAGCGTCTGCGGGAGGCGGGGGGGGGCGCTCAGCGCTGCGGCGGGGGGGCAGCGGGGCAGCGGCGCCGGCGGAGCTCCGCCACCCACCTGGTTCTTCTTGAGGAGGAGCTGGACCGAGGGCAGGTCCTTGCCGTGGTCAGTGGACACAGCCAGGGGTCTGCGCTCCTTCACCCATAGCTGGGGGCAGACGGGGGGGGTCAGGGCCGCCGCAGGGGGGCACCCCCGGGGTGCTGTTGCCGTGGCCAGGAGCCCACTCACGATCTCGTCCTCCAGGTCCCGGTTGAACTGATGCTGCTCCTTGGAGGCCAGCAGCTTGCGGCAGTGCTCCCGCAGCGGCTCCCGCAGCCCCAGGAACTGCTGCTCCACGGCCCGGACCTGGCTCTGCACCTCGGCCGCGCTGGCGTCCTCCCGGCTGAGAGCCTGCGCCTGCACCCGGATCGCCTCCACCTCCTTCTCCCGCACCGCCGTCTGCTTCTCCAGCATCTGCCCCGCACCACAGCCATGAGCGACCCATGGCCAGGGCTCCCTGCTGTGCTGGGCACCCGTCCCTGTGTGCCCCATCCCTGTGTGCCCCATCCCTGTGTGCCCCATCCCCATGCACCCCATCCCCATGCACCCCATCTCCATCCACCCCATCCCCTGCACCCCATCCCCATTCACCCCATCCCAATTCACCCCATCCCCTGTACCCCATCTCCATCCACCCCATCCCCTGCACTCCATCTCCATTCACCCCATGCACCCCATCTCCATTCACACCATCCCCACTCATCCCCTCCCCATCCACCCCATCCCCTGTACCCCATCCCCATTCACTCTGTCCCCATTCACCCCATTCCCCTGCACCCCATCTCCATTCACCCCATGCACCCCATCTCCATTCACGCCATCCCCTGCACCCCCTCCCCATTCACCCCATCTCCATTCACCCCATCCCCTGCACCCCATTCCCATTCATGCCATCCCCTGCACCCCATCCCTTGCATCCCATCCCCTGCCCCCCATCTCCGTTCACCCCCTCCCCATTCACACCCTCCCCATTCACCCCATCCCCTGCACCCCCTCCCCATCCACCCCATCCCCTGCACCCCCTCCCCATCCACCCCATCCCCTGCACCCCCCCCCGCCCGGACCTGCTGCTTCTTGAGCAGGATGCTGACGCTGGTGAGGTCCTTGCCGTAGTCGTCGGAGCGCAGTTGGGCGCTGACCCCCGCCAGCCAGCCCCGCAGCGCCGCGCACGACTGCGCGCACAGCTCCGCGCGGTTGGCGTCGAACAACCGCCGCGCTTTGGTGCGCGTCGTCGACTCCAGCTCCTCCCACAGCGCCCGCAGCGCCGACAGCTTCTCCGTCACCACCGGCCCCAGCTCCGGCTTTGCCGCCTGCAGCTGCTGCCCCTCCTGCCGGGAGCAGCGGCGTCAGCGTAGCCCACGGGGGGTGGGGGGATCCCGGCGCCACGGTCTCGCCATGCTCCCACCTTCTCCATCTTCTCCAGCCAGCCCTTGTTGGCGGCCAGCTCGGCCGCGAAGGCCTGGTGCTTCTGCCACTTGGTGTGCAGGTTGCGGGCCTCCTCGTAGGACACATCCTGAGCCGTCAGCATCTTCTCGTTGATCCAGAGCGTGAGCTGCCGGGGGCAGAGCAGGAACAAAGCTGTCACCCTGTGCCGGCTCCATCCCAAACGCGTTCTCGTCCCATCCTCATTCCCGGCTTCAGCCCATCCTCATCCACAACTTGTCTTGTCTTTGTCGCCATCCCCAACTCCAACCCCATCTTGTCCTGTCCTTCTTCACATTTTCATCCCATCCTCATGTCCTCATCCTCAGCTTGTCCTGTCCTTGTTCCCATCCCCAATCCATCTCCTCCTTGTTCCCATCTTATTCCCATTCCCATCCCTGCTCCCATACCCATCTCTATCCCCATCCTATTCGCAACCCATCCCCATACTTATCCCTTCCCATGCTCATCCCATCCCCATTCCATCCCATCCCCATCTCCATCCCCATCCTGTCCACAACCCATCCCCATACTTATCCCTTCCCATGCTCATCCCATCCCCATCTCCATCCCCATCTCCATCCCCATCCTATCCACAACCCATCCCCATACTTATCCCTTCCCATGCTCATCCCATCCCCATCCCCATCCTATCCGCAACCCATCCCCATCCCCTCCCTTGCCATGGGCCCACACCCACCTCTTGCCCATCCTGCAGGAACCGCTGCAGCTCCCAGTTGTCCCGCAGCCTCCCCAGCAGCTCCTGGGCCATGTCCCGGTTCCTCTGGTGCCTGCGGCGAGGGCAGGGGGTGAGGCTTCAGCCAAGGACCCGGTGCCGGTGCTGTGCCACGCGTGGTGCTTCCCTCACCTGCTCTCCACCGAATCCACCGTCTCCTGCACCTTGTCAGCGTGGAGGCTGCCCTCGGCCACCAGCTTGCGGCCGGTGGCCACCAAGCCCTGGACGCGCTCCCCATTGGCTTCCATGGTGGCCATGAAATCCTCGTGCTTCTTGACAGAGGCCTCGGCTCCGGGCAGGGTGCTCGGCATCTCCGTGTGTGACAGCGCGTATTCCTGTGCACGGATTACCGTGGTCACCACCACCACCCCGGTGTCACCCCACTGCAGAGCATTGCCATGGTCACCACCACCACCCCGGTGTCACCCCATGGCAGGGCATTGCCATGGTCACCACCACCACCCCGCTGTCACCCCACTGCAGGGCATTGCCATGGTCACCACCACCACCCCGCTGTCACCCCACTGCAGGGCATTGCTGGTGTCACCACCACCACCCCGGTGTCACCCCATTGCAGGGCATTGCCATGGTCACCACCACCACCCCGCTGTCACCCCATTGCAGGGCATTGCCATGGTCACCACCACCACCCCGGTGTCACCCCATTGCAGGGCATTGCCATGGTCACCACCACCACCCCGCTGTCACCCCACTGCAGGGCATTGCCATGGTCACCACCACCACCCCGGTGTCACCCCATCACCGGGCATCACCTCCCCATCACCTCACCTGCGTGCTGAGCACACCCTCGACCTGCTTGGAGTCCCGCAGGAAGAGCTGGAAGGCGAAGGCTTGCGAGAGGAGCTGGTGCCGGTTTTCCCACATCCTGCCCAGCTCTTCCCAGCCCGTGTCCAGCGCTTCCAGGCGCTGGTGCAGGAAGACGTGCTGCGCATCCGTCTGCCCCCGCGTCACCTCGCGGCCCACGGCGCGCGTGCTGCGGTAGTCGTCGCCGTAGTGCGCGATCTCCTTGCGGATGCTCTCGTGCTGGCTCAGCAGCCGCTCCGCTTCCGCCAGCGTCGCCGGAACGTCCTCGGAGGCCACGGCCGTCTGCGTGCGGGACAACCAGGCCTGGAACGCGGCCAGATCCCGCAGGAAGCCCTGCAGCTTGCTGGCCTCTCCCAGCGACTCCTCGCGGCGCCGCAGGCTGCGGCACAGCTCCTCCCACACGGTCTCGATGGCCGAGAGCCGGTCCTGGATGCCGGGAGCCTGTTCCGGGTGCTCGGCCGCCAACTTCTCCGCTTCGGCGCGTAGGTCCCGCACTTTGCCTTGGATGGCTTCCAGGTCGCGCTCCATGCCCGAGAGCTTGCGCTGCAGCGCCATGACACCGGCCAGGTCATTGCCCAGCCCTTGGGTGGACTCGATCACCTTCGTCTTCTCCCGCATCCAGGACGTGGTCTCGTTGCACTCCAGGTGGTAGTTCTGGATGTTCAGCGCCGATGTCAAGGCCTCCTTCTTCTGGTCAGCCAGGGCACGGAACCGCTCCCACCTGCGTGTGAGGGGGACTGGGAATGATGGCTCCATGCCTGGAGCATCCCCCTCTGCCCGTTGCTGGCTGGCCAAGGAGCATCCTCCTGCCTGTCTGGAGAGCCCGTCCCTGACTGCAGCATTGTCCTGCCTCCAGCATTGTCCTGCCTGCAGTATCCATGCTTGGAGCATCCCTCCCTACAGCATAACCTTCCCTGGAGTTACCCTGCCTAGAGCACCCCTGCCTGGAGAAGCCATCCCTGCCCAGAGCATCCCTTTCCATGGCATCACCCTGCCTGGAGCATAACTGCCTGAAGAACCCATCATTGCCTGGAGCATCTCTCCCTATGGAATCACCCTGCCTGGAGCATCACTGCCTGGGGAGCCCATCCTTCCCTGGAGCATCCCTCCCTATGGCATCACCCTGCCTGGAGCTGCTCTACCTGGAGCATTGTCCTTCTTGCCTGTTGCCCCCATCCCTGCCTGGAGCCCCACCGCTGCCCGCAGCACCCACCTCACATTGAGCTGCTCGCGGGTGGCCCGGATGCTCTCCTGGTTGCGCTGGTCGGTGGCCAGCAGCTGATCCGCGATGCGGTTGACGGCGGCCACGCGCGATGCCAGATTGTTCATCTCCGGCTCCAGCGTCTCGAAGCTGCAGGCAGAGGGCAGGGACAGGGGCTCAGCACCCGCCAGGACGTGCCAGGCCCTGCCGGGGGCTCCGGGTCCGGCGCTCACCGCTGCTGCACCACCTCCAGGTCCTCCAGCTTGTCGGGGACGTGCATGGCGTGGAGCCACTGCTCCTTCTCCCCCACCCACAGCCCGCAGGCGTCCGCCTCGCTGCGCATGGTGTAGAGGCTGAGGGCGTCCTGCAGGTCCTGCCGCCGGCGCTCGGCTCGCGCCGCCAGCTCCTGGTAGCGCCGCTCCAGCGCCGGCAGCCGCCCGGCGACCCCGGGCTCAGCGGCGAAGGCGGGCGGCAGCGCCCGCGCCTGCTCGTGCAGCGCGTCGATGGCGGGCCGATGGCTCCGCACCTCGTCCTGCACCTCGCGGTGCTGCCGCGCCAGGCTGCGCGTCGAATACTCATCGTGGCCCAGCTCCGGGCTGGAGGCCAAGCGCAGCGCATCCTCCAGCCAAGCCTCCGTGTCCGCGGCCTCCGCCTGGAACTGGAAGAAGCCGGCGGCTTCCCGCAGGCGCCGCTCGCGCTCGGCAGCGAGCTCGGCCACCGCGCGCCAGCGCCCTTCCACCTCCCGCACCCGCTCGGCCACCTCGGCGGCGCCCAAGCGGCCCTCGGCCGCCAGCGCCCGGCCCCGCGCCAGCGCCTGCTCCAGCGGCCCCGCGCGCCCGCTCAGCTCCCCGCGGAAGGCATCGTGCTGGCTCAGCAGGCGCAGGGAGCTCGTCAGGTCCCGGCCCACGTCCTCGGAGCAGAGGAGCCGCTCCTGCTCCCGCATCCACGCTTCCTCCTCGCCCGTATCCCAGAAGAACTTCCAAAGGCGCCGGGATTCTTCCAGCCGAGCGCGGCGCTGCTTCGCCAGCTCCGCCAGCTCCCGGTACCGCAGCTCCAGCGTGGCCACGTGCTCCCGCACCACCGCTGGGTCGCAAGGCTGGTACCCTGTGGGGACCCCCAGCAGGTCCCTCAGGGGGCCGGAGGGATAGCGCCCACCCCAGGGGCCTGGGGGGCGTCCCAGCGGTTGGGGGTCCAGGGGGGCACCAACTACCCCAGGGGGCTGGGGGCCAGGATCAGGGGTCTGGGGTCTGGCATAACCCTGGGTTTGGGGGTCCATGAGGCTCTTGCCACAATGGGGGGCTGGGGGACAGCCAAAGGGGTTGGGGGTCCAGGGGGCACTGACTGCCCTGAGGAGCTGGGGACATCCTGGGGTTCAGGGCTGTGGGGTGCACCCACCCTGGGGGTCTGGGTGCCGAGGTCTAGGGCTGTCCAGGGAGGGGGTCTGGGCCCACGCCAGGGTCGGGGTGTCGCAGGGTGTGGGGGCGCCCTTGCCCACACTCACCCTCCCTGCGCACGGCGAAGCGCTGCGCCGCGGCGCTCACAGCCCGCACCCGCTCCGCCTGCGCCGCGATGTCGGCCTCCACCAGCGCGTGGATCTGCAGGAGATCGTCCACCCCGTGCAGGTGCTTCCCCAGGTCCTGTGACTGCAGCCGGCCCTGCGGCACCGGGGAGCGGGGGGGGGGACACAGCGGCGTCAGAGCCCGTCCACCGCGTCCCCGCCGCGCCGTGCCCGCCGGCACCGCCGGTACCTTCATCTCCTCCATCCAGCCCATGAGATGCGCCAGGTCCTGCAGCATCTTCTGCAGCTCCAAGTGCAGCAGCAGCCGCTCGCGGCGGGCGGCCAGCAGCTGCCGGAGGAAATCCCAGAGCCGCACCACGTTGTCGCGCCGCGTCAGGACGCGGCGGATGTCGTGATAGCGCTCGGCCTCCAGCTCGGCCGCCACCGCGCTCACCGCCTGCACCCGCTCGCTGTAGGCCACGATGTCGGTCTCGATGGCCTCGTGTTTGCGCACCGCGGCCTCCACCGCTGACATGTCTGCGCCAAAGTTGTCCTGGGGGGCACGAGGAGACGGGAGGATGGGGGTCACCATCCCCCAGGCGCCCCCAGGTCGATGGGGTGGTGGTGGGAAGCGGGACCCCCAAACCCCTCGTATCCCTGTGGTCATTCAGGGGGGCAATGGGGAGCAGGACCCCCCCCAGCCCCTCGGCTCCCTAGGATCAGTGGGGAGCAGTGAGGAGCAGGGGGGTCCCCTGCGGTACCTGGGAGACGAGGCGCTGGTTCTCGCTCAGCCACGTCTCCCTCATGGCTGCCTTGCGGTCAAAGCGCGCCGCCAACTGCTCCAGCTTCTCCTGCCGGATGAGCTCGGTGCGCAGCGCCAGCTCCCGCTCATGCTCTGCCTTCTCCAGCCGCTCCCAGGCCTGCGCCGGGATTCCCGGTTAACCCCCACCACAGCACCCCCCCCCAGCACCCCCGGCACCCGCATTATCCCACCTTGTTGATGTCGGAGATGAGCTTCCCCTCCCGCGGCACGTAGACCTTCTGGTTGTTGGCCCGCATGCGGCTCTGGACGGTGAAGAGCAGCACCTCCAGGTTGCCCTTCTCCATGAACCTGGAGGAGACGCGGTGCTGAGCCCCCCCCCAGTGGGGACCCCCAGCCCAGGCAGGGAGCAGGGCTTGTGGGGGGTCTCACTTGGGGGGTTTCTCCACGGTGCGGTAGGTGTTGAAGGCCTGGAGCTGGTTCTGGACTCCGGGCAGCGCGTTGGCCAACTGGCGGTCGTTGAGGATGAGGATGGTCTCTTCGATCCAGCCCAGCAGCTCCCCCGCCAGCTCCTCGTACTTGCCCACCAGCTCCTCCGCCTCCCGCGCTGCGTCCAGCACCTGCGGCACCGCTGCTGTCGGTCTGGCTGCTGCCCAGCCCCGCCGCCATCTGCACAGCACCGCCACAGCGGCGCCCGTCCGTCCCCTCCCTCCCTCCCTCTCTCCAGGCAGACGTCCATCTGCCCATCGCCATCTGTCATCCACCTCCTGCCCTCCCTTCCATTCAGCCGCCTATCTCCTCTCTCCATCTCTCTGCCGGTCCATCCTTGTTCTACTCTCTGTGTCTCCATCTCCTCTCTT
>CM077904.1:113228-116188 GCA_039720435.1 Amazona ochrocephala
ATCCATCCATCCATCCATCCATCATCCATCCATCCATCATCCATCCATCCATACATCCATCCTCCATCCATCCATCATCCATCCATCATCCATCCATCCATCCATCCATCCATCATCCATCATCCATCCATCATCCATCCATCATCCATCATCCATCCATCCATCCATCCATCCATCCATCATCCATCATCCATCCATCATCCATCCATCATCCATCATCCATCCATCATCCATCCATCCATCCATCATCCATCCATCATCCATCCATCATCCATCCATCCATCCATCATCCATCCATCCATCCATCATCCATCCATCATCCATCCATCATCCATCCATCCATCCATCCATCATCCATCCATCCATCCATCATCCATCCTCCATCCATCCCCCATCCATCCCCTCTGCCCCATCACCTTCCCGATGCGCTTCCCCTCTACCGCCAGCGCCTTCATCTTGGAAAAGTAGTGGTAGAAGGTGGCCACGTAGGTGATGATGGACTTCTCATCCGGCTGGTCCACGTTGACGTCTGCAGGGTGCGGAGCAAGGGGGTGAGCGTGGCCCATCCCTGTGCCCCCCCGGCCCTCCCCGGCCCCCCCGGGCACTCCTCACCCTCGGGGTCCAGCAGCTTGGTGAGCCCCAGCTCGCGCTCCGCCAGGTTGAAGGCGTTTTGGAGGTTGTAATGGGCATTGCAGCGCCGCAGCGTGTCCATGTCCACCAGGTCTGGCCTGGGCAGAGGGGGAGCCTCAGCCCCACGGCCCTGCCCTACAGCCCTGCCTCTGCCCCACGGCCCCTGCCCCACGCGTGCCCCCCCCGTCCCACCTGTGCTTGTGGATGATGGCGTTGAAGGCCAGCCCGTCCCTCCAGCTCGTGGTGAAGTTGTGCACGTTCACATTGGGGTACCTGGATGGCACCGCGCGGAGGGCTCAGCCTGGGACCCCCGGGACCCCCCCAGGTCCCCCCCCCGGACCCTCAGGCTCCCCCCATGCTCACCCCCGCTGTCTTCATCTGGCACCAGAGCAGCAGCGCGTCCTTGGCCGACTTCTTCTCCTTGTTGTCCTCTGTCTCCACGCTGATGTCCTGGATCTGGGGGGGGGGGGGGGCAACGTGTGGTGAGGGGGGGCCCCGGGACCACCCTGGGGATGGGGATGGGGATGGAGGAGGGGGGTTCTGCTGCGGCAGGGGCTCTGAGGTGGGGGCGCAGACCCAGAGAGGGTACAGGGATCCCCATGGGGGGTGCAGAGACCCCCATGGAGCGCACAGGACCCCCATGGTGGGTTCAGGGACCCCCGTGGAGGGCACAGGACCCACATAGTGGGTGCAGGAACCCCGTGGCAGGCACAGGACTCCAAGAGTGGGTTCAGGGACCCCCATGGCAGGCACAGGACCCCCATGGTGGGCTCAGGGACCCTCACGGTGGGTTCAGGAAACCTCTGTGGAGGGCACAGGACGCCCGCAGCAGGCACAGGACCCCCATGGTGGGTGCAGGGACCCCCACGGCAGGCCCAGGACCCCCATGGTGGGTTCAGGAACCTCTGTGGAGGGCACAGGACGCCCACAGCAGGCACAGGTTCCCCATGGAGGGCACAGGACCCCCATAGTGGGTGCAGGGACCCCCATGGTGGGTTCAGGAACCCCGGTGGAGGGCCCAGCACCCCCGTGGCAGGCCCAGGAGCCCTGCGCTGAGCAGCACCTGGAAGCGCAGGATGATGGTCCAGACGAGCCCCAGCGTGAGGCGGTGGTTGCCATCGACGATGTCATGCGAGCCCACGTTCTCCAGGTGCACGCGCTGCTCCTTGAGGAACTGCAGCGCTTTGTCCACGTTCTCCAGGCAGTGGATCCGCATCCGGCCCTTGGTGGGCTTGGGCTGCAGGGGCAGGGGCTAGCACCCTGAGAGGGGCCATGGGTGCGGGGGGGGGGGGCGGGGGGTCCCGGGGAGCATCACCCCAACCCTGGGATCCCATTGGAGCTGCAGCGGTGTGCCTGGGGGCTGCGGGGGGGGCTCTGGGGGTGCTGTGGGGTTGAGGGGTGCCCATGCCAGGGGGTTTGGGGCCGTTCGGGGGGGGGCTCAAAGGGACTCAGAGCGGTACAGGGGGAGTTTGGGGGGGGGGGGTCAGGAGGGCCGAGGGGGGGTTTGGGGGGGGGAAATTTGGGGGGGGGGATCGGGAGGGCTCGGGGGGGTTTGGGGGGGGGAAATTTGGGGGGGATCGGAGGTTTCAGGGGGGGGTTTGGGGGGGCTCGGAGAGGCTCAGGGGGTTCTTGGGGTGCTTGGGTGGGTTCGGGAGGACCAGAGTGGGCTCGGGGGGCGGGGGGGGTAGGGAGGGTTTGGGGATGCTCGGGGGGGGGCTCGGGGGCAGTCGGGAGGTCTGGGGGGGGTTTGGGGGTGCTCGAGGGGGTTCAGGGGGCAGTGGGGGGGGGGTCTCGGGGGGGTGGGGGGTCGGGTCCCCGCCCTCACCAGCGGCTCCCCCGAGAGCACCTCGAGCAGGCGCAGCAGCATCCGCCCGTCGCGGAGGTCGCTGTAGAGGTCGGCGAGGCGCCAGGCGCCGCGCGCCAGGTGCGAGTTCACCCACTTGGTGAAGGTCTTCTTCTGCACCGCCTCGCGCTCGTCTGGGGGGGGGCGGTGGGGGGGGGGGGGGTCAGAGCGCCCCAATATCCACCCCCCCAGCCCCACAGCCCCGCATCCCACCCTCAGCCCCGCGTCACCCACACAAAGACCCCCCCCCCACCCCAGGGTAACGCATCCCACATCTGGGTGCCCCCCCCCCCCCCCCCCGCTCTGCACCCAAAGGCCGTGGGTCCCCTCCTCATGGGGGGGGATGGGGGGGGGGCAGGGGGGTTGTCAGCTCCGCGCCAGCCGTGCCCGGCGCCGGATTAGCGGTAAGAGGATTTGGGGCCGGACCGTGGGGGGCCATGGAGGGGAATGGGGGGCCCAGGGGGCCATGGAGGAGGTGGAGGTGTTA
>CM077904.1:116388-218686 GCA_039720435.1 Amazona ochrocephala
TGATGCGGATGGGATGGAGACATGGATGATGACAGGGATGGGATGGGGACATGGATGAAGACAGGGATGGGATGGGGACATGGATGAAGACAGGGATGGGGATGGGATGGGGACATGGATGATGACAGGGATGGGATGGGGACATGGATGAAGACAGGGATGCGGATGGGGACATGGATGAAGACAGGGATGCGGATGGGGACATGGATGAAGACAGGGATGCGGATGGGATGGAGACATGGATGATGACAGGGATGGGATGGGGACATGGATGAAGACTGGGATGGGGACATGGATGAAGACAGGGATGCAGATGGGATGGGGACATGGATGATGACAGGGATGGGATGGGGACATGGATGAAGACAGGGATGGGATGGGGACATGGATGAAGACAGGGATGGGGATGGGATGGGGACATGGATGAAGACAGGGATGCAGATGGGATGGGGACGTGGATGATGACAGGGATGGGATGGGGGCATGGATGAAGACAGGGATGGGATGGGGACATGGATGAAGACAGCGATGCAGATGGGATGGGGACATGGATGAAGACAGGGATGCAGATGGTATTGGGACATGGATGAAGAGAGGGATGCGGATGGGATGGGGATAAGGACCGGATGGGGACGGAGCCAGGCCAGGGCAGCTCAGAGTGAATGGGATGGGGAGGGGGTGGCTCGGGGTCCCCAGGACGCAGAGGGGGTGGCGGGGGGTGGGGGGGGTCAGCAGGACATGGACATGATCCCGGGGGGGCTGCACATCCTGGGCTGCATCCAGATGGACCCAGCGCCCTCCTCCCATCTCTCCCCCAGCTCCAGGCCGGCAGCCCCTGGGGGTGCCCCCCCCTGCAGCAGGATCCACCCCACGCTGGGCCCCCCCATCCGCCTGCGGGTGCCCCCCCCCGCGGTGGCCGCAGGGCTCGGGGGGGAGCTGAGCCTGGTCCCCGCGGCCGCCCTGTGCCCCTGCCTGCGCCGTGCCCCCAACCGGCCCTCCCGCCTCGGCGCCATCGCCATATCCCGGTGCTCCCGGTGGGATCCGGGAGGGAACCGGGGCGGGGGGGGGCACACATGGGGCCAGGCCGTTGTCCTTGACCGTGGCCACTCGTTCCTGTACGACCCCGCGGGGCTCCCGGCCGCGGCGCCCCGGTTCTTCCAGGATCCCTCTTGGATGGCGGATTGGGAGCAGTTCGGCTTCACCGCAGCCCCCAGCGCCCCGGCAGAGGGGGAGGAAGGTGGGGGGGGGGGTCTGGTGATAACAAAGGGGGGGGTCCCACCGGCTGCAGCACCCCCAGTGCCCCCCGTCTTGTCCCTGCAGAGCTGGTGACCCCCGATGCCACCTACACGGTGCAGCAGGGAGGGGGGGGGCCCCGCTGGGGACCACCCCCCCCAGAGCCTCCTGCTCTTCCTCTTCCTCCAGCACGAGGACCCGTTCCAGGCGTACGATGCCAGTGAGTGGGGCTGGGGGGGGCTGAGGCTGGGGGTGTCCCCATTGTCTGGGGGTGTCCCCATGGTCCGGGGGTGTCCCCATGGTCTGGGGGTGTCCCCATGGTCTATGGGACGTCTCCATGGTCTTGGGGGTGTCCCCATTGTTCAGGGGTGTCCCCATTGTCTGGGGTGTCCCCATGGTCTGTGGGACATCCCCATGGTCTTGGGGGTGTCCCCATTGTCCAGCGGTGTCCCCATAGTCTATGGGACATCCCCATAGTTCGGAGGTGTCCCCATGGTCTATGGGATGTCCCCATTGTCCGGAGGTGTCCCCATGGTCTATGGGATGTCCCCATGGTCTATGGGATGTCCCCATTGTCCGGAGGTGTCCCCATGGTCTATGGGATGTCCCCATGGTCTATGGGACGTCCCCATGGTCTATGGGATGTCCCCATTGTCCGGAGGTGTCCCCATGGTCTATGGGATGTCCCCATGGTCTATGGGATGTCCCCATTGTCCGGAGGTGTCCCCATGGTCTATGAGATGTCCCCATGGTCTATGGGATGTCCCCATAGTTCGGAGGTGTCCCCATGGTCTATGGGACGTCCCCATGGTCTATGGGATGTCCCCATTGTCCGGAGGTGTCCCCATGGTCTATGGGATGTCCCCATGGTCTATGGGATGTCCCCATTGTCCGGAGGTGTCCCCATGGTCTATGAGATGTCCCCATGGTCTATGGGATGTCCCCATAGTTCGGAGGTGTCCCCATGGTCTATGGGACGTCCCCATGGTCTATGGGATGTCCCCATTGTCCGGAGGTGTCCCCATGGTCTATGGGATGTCCCCATGGTCTATGGGATGTCCCCATTGTCCGGAGGTGTCCCCACGGTCTATGGGATGTCCCCATGGTCTATGGGATGTCCCCATTGTCCGGAGGTGTCCCCATGGTCTATGGGATGTCCCCATGGTCTATGGGATGTCCCCATTGTCCGGGGGTGTCCCCATGGTCTATGGGATGTCCCCATTTTCCGGGGGTGTCCCCATGGTCTATGGGACGTCCCCATTGTCCGAGGGTGTCCCCATGGTCTATGGGATGTCCCCATTATCCGGAGGTGTCCCCATGGTCTATGGGATGTCCCCATGGTCTATGGGACGTCCCCATGGTCCGGGGCTGTCCCCATGGTCCGGGGCTGTCCCCGTCTGTCCCCTGTCCCCGCAGGCACCCGCCCGGTGCTGCTGCAGCACCTGGAGCCGGCGCTGTGGAGCAGCCGCCCGGCGCTGGCCCGCGGGCTCCGGACCCTCATCCACCCCATGCTGGGGGAGCTGCGCCAGCGGCACGAGGTGGGTGCCCCACATGGGTGTGGGGGGGGGCACCAGCCCCCCCCGAACCCCCCTTCCCCTCCCGCAGGCCCAGCGGCGCCTGGCACGGTCCCTTTCCGTCGCGCTGGAGGCGGTGACGGCCGTGGTGACCGCGAGCACCAGCACCCGGTTCCGCCGGGGCTGCCTGCGCACCATGCGGGTACGGGGGGGGCACACGGACCCCCGAGGTCGGGGGGGGGGGGGGGGCTCTGGGGAAGGGTCTCACCCCCCCGTCCCCTTCCCGCTGTCCCCGCAGGTCGAGGACACCCCGGCTCTGGTGGCGGCCGCGCAGCGGAGCTTGGCTGAGGTCACCCACGGGCGGCTGCTGCCCGGCGGCTCCTGCGAGAGCCCCGGGGCGGGTGAGGGACACAGCGGGGTGGGGGTCCACAGCCACCCCCCAGCCCCGTAGACCTCCCCTTTGACCCCACTCAGGGTCCCCACTGGAGCATCGCCGTGTGTGGAGCGGACGAATGGAGAAGGAGGAGGAGGAGGGTTCCCAGAGCAGCCAGGGGCAGGTGGGTGTCACTGGGGGGTGCCCCCACTTTAGACCCCCATTAAACCCCATTGACCCCCCCCCATCCCGCAGGTGTTGCTGCAGGATGTGGCCCAATGAATGGCCTAAGGGACAGGGGTGGAGCCCAAACCTCTGCTGTTTGCCAGCCCAGTTCACCCCGTCCCGGCTGGTTCTGGAAGCCCCAATCCAGTTCCCCCAGCTGGTCCCAGTTTACTTTGTTGGTCCTAGTGCCACAGTTGCTCCCCATTCTCCCAGTTGCTCCTGGTTTCCCCACTGGTCCCAGTTCTCCCAGTCACTCCCAGTCCCCCACTGGTCCCAGTTCTCTACTGGTCCCAGTTCTCTATTGGTCCCAGTTCTCCCAGTCAATCCCAGTCCCCCACTGGTCCCAGTTCCCTCCTGGTCCCAGTTCTCCCAGTCACTCCCAGCCCCCCACTGGTCCCAGTTCTCCCAGTCACTCCCAGTTCCCCACTGGTCCCATTTCTCCCAGTCATTCCCAGTCCCCCACTGGTCCCATTTCTCCCAGTCACTCCCAGTCCCCCACTGGTCCCATTTCTCCCAGTCACTCCCAGTCCCCCACTGGTCCCAGTTCTCCCAGTTGCTCCCATTTGCCCCCCTCGGTCCCAGTTCCCCCCCCCCATTTTCCCACTCAGTTCCCACGCCATTGCCCCGCCCCCTGTCGCCCCGCCCCTTAACATCACCCATTGAACCCCGCCCCATCTACAAGCCCCTCCCACTTCAAGCCCCGCCTATTTTCCCAAGCCCCGCCTCCAGCCCCCCGCCCTGCAGCACCTGGCTCTGGCCCCGCCCCTCCAGCCCAGGCCCCGCCCCCGGGGCTGGCCCCGCCCCCCCGCCATGGCGCTGTCGCAGCCCGCGGCGGGCTCGTCCTGGGCCGCGGCCGCTCCGGCTCGAGCGGGGCCGGGCCCCGGAGCGGGCCCCGGGGCGGCCCCGACCCCCGCCGCCGGCCCCGGGCCGTGCTGGGCCGCGGTGCTCGCCTGCCTCAGCCTGGCCTGCTCCTACGTGGGCAGCCTCTACGTGTGGGGCAGCCCCCTGCCAAGGTACGGGCCGGGGCCGGGGGGGCGCTGGGGTCTATCGGGTGCATGAGGCGCTCTAGGGGGGTCTGTAGGGTCCATGGGGGTCTGTAGGGCACCGGGGGGGCTGGGGGGGGTCTGTAGCGTGCGTGGTGGGGTTTAAGTGGTACCGGCGGTGCTGGAGTGCATTGAGGGCACTCGGGACGGGGTCTTCAGGTTATTGGGGGGGTTCTGGACTACATGAAGGGTCTGGGAGGGCCCGGGGGAGCTCTTTAGTGTCTGTGGGGTGGGGGCAATGTCGGGGGCAGCCCCCCCCCCCCCACTAACCCCCCCCGGCCACAGGGACCACCCATCTGTCATCAAGCGGCGCTTCACCAGCGTCCTGGTGGTGTCAGGGCTCTCCCCGGCCTTTGTGTGGCTCTGGAAGGAGCTGACGGGGGTCAAGGTGAGTGTGGAGGGGGCTGGGGGGGGGGACACCCCCACATGTGGTGCTCATCGCCCGTTTCCTCCCCACAGCTTGACACCCCCCTGCCAGCGCTGCTGGGGCTGCGCCTGGAGGGGCTGGTGCCGGCCACGCTCCTGCCACTGCTGCTCACCATGGTACGTGTGGGGCTGGGGGGGGCACCGTGCCCATGACCCCCTCCAGGCCCCCTTTAAGCCCCCCATGCCCCCCAGATCCTCTTCCTGGGACCCCTCATCCAGCTCTCCATGGACTGCCCCTGGCGCTGGCTCGATGGCCTCAGGGTGGCTTTCGGTAAGGGGGGGACACAACATCTGGGGGGGGAGGTCCCAAGCAGGGTGCTGGGTAACGGGGTGGGGGTTGTGGGGGGGGCAGTGGGGCATTGATGGGGTTTGGGGGGTGCACAGTTGGGTTTTGGGGGGGTGGAACTGTTGGGTCAGGGAGCAGTGAGGGCGGCAGTGGGTTTGGGGGGCAGCAGGAAGAGGTTCGGGGTCTGTCCTTGCCCCCCCCCAGCCCCCCCCTTTGTTCCGCAGACCCCCGGTTCTGGGTGCTGTGCCTGGGGGACGTGCGCTGGCTGCGGAACCAGGTGGTGGCCCCGCTGACGGAGGAGCTGGTGTTCCGCGCCTGCATGCTGCCCATGCTGGTGCCCTGCACCGGGCCCGGCCCCGCCGTCCTCGCCTGCCCTCTCTTCTTCGGTGTGGGTGAGTGAACCCCGACCCCGGGGACCCCCCCTTGGCCCCCCCAGACCGACCCTCACAGCCCCGTTCTCACCCCCCAGCCCATTTCCACCACGTCATTGAGCAGCTCCGGTTCCGCCAGGGCTCTGTCGGCAGCATCTTTATGTCAGCAGGTACCCGGGGGGGGGCCTTGGGGTGATGGGAGGGGGGTATGGAGGGGTTGGGGCAGGGGAGGGTGCCTGGGGGGGCACACAGGGTGCCTGGGGGGGGATATTGGGGTGCCTGGGGGGTTCATAGTGTTGTTAAGGTGGATTTGGGGTGCCTGAAGGGGTTCATAGCGTTGTTAAGGTGGATTTGGAGTGCCTGGGGGGGATATTGGGGTGCCTGGGGGGTTCATAGTGTTGTTAAGGTGGATTTGGAGTGCCTGGGGGGGATATTGGGGTGCCTGGAGGAGTACATAGGGTGTTCAAGGGCGATTGGGGCTGCTTGGAGGGGAGATGTTGGAGTGCTGAAGGCTAACTTGGGGTGTCTGGGGGGGATGTGGGATGCTTGGAGCAGTGTGGGGAGCCTGGGGGGGATCCATGCTTCCTGGAGGGGCTTCCCAAGCCCCCCCTTCCTCCTTCCCATAGCTTTCCAGTTCTCTTACACCGCTGTCTTCGGCGCCTACACGGCCTTCCTCTTCCTCAGGACAGGTGGGTGCCCCCGGGGGGTCCAGCGGGCCTGGGGGGGTCTCCATGGCCCTGTCGGTCTGTCCGTCCCCCCCGCAGGTCACCTGGCGGGCCCGGTGCTGTGTCATTCCTTCTGCAACTCCATGGGCTTCCCGGCGGTGGGGGCAGCGCTGGAGCACCCCCGGCGCCGGGCGCTGCTGCCCTGTTACCTGCTGGGGGTCCTCCTCTTCCTCCTGCTCCTGCACCCCCTCACCGAGCCCACCTTCTTCGGGGGGACCCCGGCCTGTGCCCCCCGCCCCGGGGGCTCCCCTGCCTGCTCCTGACCCGGGCATGGGGGCGCCTGCCCCGACCCCCCCAATCCCCCTTTTTATAGGTGCCGCCGCACAGAGCTCTATTTTTGTGATTAAAGTGCTTTAAAGCCTTCGTGTGCTGTGCTCGGATGGGGTGGGGAAGGACTGGGATGGGACAGGGATGGATGGGGAAGGACCGGGGTGGGACTGGGATGGATGGGGAAGGACCGGGATGGGACAGGGATGGATGGGGAAGGACCGGGGTGGGACAGGGATGGATGGGGAAGGACCAGGGTGGGACAGGGATGGATGGGGAAGGACCGGGGTGGGACAGGGATGGATGGGGAAGGACCGGGATGGGACAGGGATGGATGGGGAAGGACCGGGGTGGGACAGGGATGGATGGGGAAGGACCGGGATGGGACAGGGATGGATGGGGAAGGACTGGGATGGGACAGGAATGGATTGGGAAGGACGAGGATGGGACCGGGAGCGATTGGGACAAGACCACGCAGTGCCTGTGGTCTGCTGGGGCAGAACTAAGCAGGACCTGGGGCTGATTGTGCTGGACTGGGATTTGTCCCTGTTCAAACTGGGATGGACCGGGATTCACCCCTATCCAAACCGGGACGGGACGGGAGGCAGCCCCCGAGTTCCTCCCTCCCGCCAGGGGGCGGCAAAGCCACGCGCATACGCTCTGCCGCAGCAGGTGCGCCGCTGACCACGCTCAGCCATTGGGCAGCGCGACAGCCAATAGGAGCGCGGCGTGGGCGTGGCCTCAAACCCCGCCCCCTCAAGGACCACCCGTTTCCAGCGGCGCTTTATTCCCGCGCTGCACCACGTGACCGCCGTACACCCGCTCGGCCCCGCCCCCGCCCCACGCCGGCGCCTCCCGGGTCCGGCCGCCCGCCGGCCCCGCTGCCCCCAGGGTCCCGCCGCCGCCACCCCGGTCCCGCCGCCCCCCGGGCCCCGCCAGCCCCCGGCCCCGTCAGGGGGGGTTGTCGCAGTCACGGTCGGGGTCGCCGTGGGCTCCGCCGCCGCCGCGGGCGGGCGGCCCGTGGCTGTGGGCCTTGCGGATATGGCGGTAGAGGTCCCCGGATTGGGTGTAGCTGCGCAGGCAATGGCGGCACTCGTAGGGGCGCTCCCGCGTGTGCACGGTGGCGTGGCGCCGCAGGGTGTAGGAGCAGGAGAACGTTTTCCCGCACGTGGGGCAGGTCGGTGCCTCCTCGGTGAAGAGCCCGAAGCCCCCGCGCCCCTCCAGCGGTGGTAGGAACAGCGGCTCCCGCAGCGCCGGCAGCCCGAAGGGCAGCGGCTCCCCCGAGGCCTCCCCGAAGGCCGCAGGGCGCGGGGCACGGGATGGCGCCGGGAAGAGGCTGCTAGAGCGGCGGGTGCCCGCCTCGGGCTCCTCGTCGGAGATGACGATGGCTTCCACCTTGACAGCAGCGGGCAGCAGCCCCCCAGGGGCAGCGGGAGCCCAGGGCCCTGCGCAGAGCCCCCCCGGGGCGGGCAGCTCGCCCCCAGGGAAGGGGCCGCGAGGGGCGGCCTCCGTCGAGCTGCTGGGGCTGGGGAGGGGCAGCTCCGGTGCAGCAGCACGGGACCAGTCGCCCTCCATGCCGGGCTGCGTGGTGTCAGCCACGTCCACGCGGGACACGGGCGGCTCGGGGGGGGCCGCTCCGTCCTCCTCGCCGTCCCCAGCCTCCGGGGCAGGGCCGGGGGGGGGCAAAAGGGGCGCCCCAGGGCTGGGTGGGCACTGCTGGGGGGCGGCGGGCGGCAGCGGGGGGCTGCCGGGGGCATCCTCCTCCCGCTTGGTGCTGTCGGCCTCAGCTGGTACCCGCGCCTGCAGCTTCTTCTTGCAGAGCTTGACGACGTCGTTCATGTGCAGGTAACTGGCGGCCGCCAGCACGTCCTCCAGCGGCGTGGCCGCCAGCGCCAGCCGCCCCTCGTACATGAACTCCAGGAGCAGCCCGAAGGCGGGCGGAGTGACGATCTCGCTGTTGAGGCACACCAGGTCGCCCTTGTCCAGCCGCTCCGCGTAGCACATGTGGAAGAAGGCGCTGCAGGCGGCCAGGACTGCGCGGTGCGCCGGGAACGGGGAGCTGCCCACCAGCACGGTGCAGTCGCAGAGGAAGCCCTGGGCCCGCTGCTCCCGCAGCCCCCGCAGCAGCTGCCGGCTGTGCTCCGGGAACTCCATGGCGTCCCGCGGGGCTCTGCCGGCCCTGGAGGGGGGGTGACAGTGTGAGGGGGGGGCTGCCCAGGAGGCCGCTGCCAGCCCCGGTAGGACCCGGTCAGCCCCGGTCGGGCTCGCTCCACCCCGCGGGTCCCGTTCAGCCCCGGCAGGACCCGGTCAGCCCCTGTAGGGCCCGGTCAGCCCCGGATGGATCCGTTCAGCCCCGGTAGGACCCAGTCAGCCCCGGCGGATCTCAGTCCATCCCGCGGGTCCCGTTCAGCCCCGGTAAGACCCGTTCAGCCCCGGTAGGACCCGTTCAGCCCCGGTAGGACCCGTTCATCCCCTGTAGGGCCCGTTCAGCCCCGGTGGGACCCTGTCAGCCCCGGTGGGACCCTGTCAGCCCCGGTGGGACCCTGTCAGCCCCGGCAGGACCCGGTCAGCCCCTGTAGGGCCCGTTCAGCCCCGGCGGATCTCGCTGCATCCCGCGGGGCCCGCCCCAGCTCCGGGGTCCCTGTCCCCACTCACCACAAAGCGACGGCCTAGCGACGCCCCGCCCCTCCGTGCTGATTGGCAGACAGCTCGGGCAGCCGCGCCCGCTCTCATTGGTCAGGTCACCTGCCAGTCAAAATGCCGGGGCGATGAGGGTGAGAGGCGCCTGTTGATTGGTGGCTTTCTACTGTCACTTATAGAAGAGGGCTGCTGATTGGCTTCTGCCGGGAAGAGGCGGGCCGAGGCGGCCGCGGCCGCGGTTGCTATGACCGCGGGGCGGGGCGTTGCCGGATAAGCGCGCGGAGGGAGGGCGGGTTCCCGTGCAGCGCGTGTTCTGATTGGGCTCTCAGATATGTCACTCATTTGTCCCACGCTTTCATTCGTCCGCCGCTCCCCATGCAAGGTGTGTCCGTGTCCCGCGCTCTGATTGGTGGGAGCTCCCTTCTGTCATGCCGGGACAGGGCGGGGGCGGGGCTACAGTCTCCATGGCAACCAAGCCGGTGGGCCGCTACGGGGGTGTGGCCGGGGCGGGGCTCCCCTCAGCCAATGGGAGTCGGCGGCGTGGGGCCAGGGGCGGGGGCAAAGGTCAGCTCCGATCCAAGATGGCGGCAGCGCCGGGGAGGTGAGCGCGCGCCGCGGGAGCTGCGTCCTCCCCCACCCCCCCCCCCCCCGAGCCCCCGCACCGGGGCCCTCCCCTCACCCTCTTCCGGGAGCCCCCCCCCCCCCCCCGGGGCGCCCCAACCCCCGTCGGGTCCCGGCACCGGTGCCCCTCCCCCCTCCCCCGTTGTCCCATTCCCCCCCTCTCGGTCCCGGTCCGTGTCCGCCGCTTCCCCCCGGCCCCTTCCCCGCCGTGGCGGAGGCGGAGCCGCGGCCCTGCCCTTGGCCCCGACGCGCCCTCCCCGTCCCCCCGCAGGCGGCTGCCGGCGGCGCTGCTCTGCGCGGCCCTTTGCCTCGGGGCCGCCCTCGCCGTGGACCGCAGCAACTTCAAAACGTGCGAACAGAGCGGGTTCTGCAGGTGGGTACCGGGGGGAACCCGCGGGGTGCGGCGGACGGGCCGGGGCCGCACTCAGCCTCTTTCCCCCCCGGCAGGCGCCAGCGCGGCCTCAGCCCCGGGCACTCACCGTACCGAGCGCT
This sequence comes from Amazona ochrocephala, assembly GCA_039720435.1. NCBI lineage: Eukaryota > Metazoa > Chordata > Aves > Psittaciformes > Psittacidae > Amazona > Amazona ochrocephala. Next base: position 126,605 of record CM077904.1, read on the forward strand.
GCTGGAGTCGCTGCAGCTCGGGCCCGACGCCGCCAGGATACAGCTCATCAATGAGGCCACCAAGGTCCGCACGGGGCCCGGGAGGGGGCTGCGGGGGCCGGAGCCGTCCTATTGATACCGTGTCCCTCGTCCAGGTCCCGCTGCTGCTGGAGCTGTGGGGGCTGCAGGGGAACATGACCCGGATCCGCATCAAGGAGCTGAACCCGCTGCGGCCGCGGTTCGAGGTGCCGGATGTGCTGGTGGGGGAGCCACCGGTGGAGCGGTGAGCACCGGGAGGGGACACCCGGGATGGGGGGTTCGGGGCGGCGGAGCCAGAAGCCACCTTCAACACCGCGGTTCCCCGCAGGCTGGCGGTGACGGGGAGGGACGAAGGGAGCTTGGAGCTGTCGCTGGGCCCGGCGGGACACCGGCTGCTGGTGACGGAGAAGCCGTTCCGCATGGACCTGCTGCAGGGCCGGGAGCTGCTCTGCAGCGTCAATGCCTGCGGGCTCCTCTTCTTCGAGCACCTCCGGCAGCGCCGGGACTCGTGAGTGTGGCTGGGGGGGGCGGCTCTGCACCGGGCAGGGGGGGCATCGGTTCCATCCCCACATTCCCCCCATTGGGGCACCCATGAAACACCCCCCCCCCCTCCTCGGGGTGCCCCCATTCCCTGTCGGACACCTCCCAGTGAAGGTCAACCCCGGGGAAGGTGGGGAGCGGGGAGCAGCAGCGCTCTGAGGGCCCCCCCGAAAGGGAGGGCAGCCCATGCGGAAGGGGGCGGGGGGGAAGCCGGGCCGGGCTGTGTCCGTGTGTCCGTCCGGCGCCTCCTTGCACTGACTCTTGGCTGTTTCTGTTTCTGGCTGCGCTTCCCCCCCTGCCCGCGCCCCAGTTTCTCGGATAAACTTAGTAGCTCGGTCGGTAGCTTGTGGGATAAGATCAAGACCCTTTTCCATAGGTAAATCTGTGGCTTCTGCTGCTGTCTCTGCCCCCCTCCACTCCCCTGCCCTCCCCATGGACCCCCTACCCCAGGCTCCAATGGGAGGGAGGAGGAGCCAGGAGCTGCTGGGGCCGTCCCTGTCCCCTTAGAAGTGAGGAGCTGCTCCCCCTGACTGAGCTGGGGGGGGGTCGTTGGGGTGCTCTCCCCATCTCGGGTCCCCAAGCGAGCGCCTCTCCGGGTGTCCTGTGTCTGTCTGTCCCTCACTGCAAACCTGCTGTGTGTCTCATTCATCCCAGCAGCGAGTGGGGTGCTCCAACACCCCATAACTGCTGCTTCCCCCCCCCAGGGACACCCCCAGGGAGCCCACGGCAGAGGAGGGGGCAGCTGCTGAGGGGCAGGACGAAGCTGCTGGTGGGACAGAGGAGGCTGGGGACCAGAGCGAGAAGGTACCCCAGGGATGGGGGGGGCTCTGGGTGAGGTGCTGGGGGCCAGCAGGGAGCTGCCCCCCCCTTTTCTTTTGGGAGATGCCATTTCCTTACCCATCCCTTACCCACAGCCCACAGAGACCACGGCTGAGGCTGCGGAGGAGCCGGGCTCCTGGGAGGAGACGTTCAAGACGCACACAGACACCAAACCCAATGGTGAGCCCCATCCCGTGGCTGATGGGGGGGGTGTCAGCATGGGGAGGGGGCTCCTGGTGTCACCCCCTCCCCTGCTTTTCCCCTTCCCACAGGACCCACATCCGTGGGGCTGGATTTCTCCCTGCCCGGCTTCGAGCACGTCTATGGCATCCCCGAGCACGCCGAGAGCCTGCGGCTGCGCACCACTGAGTGAGCGGCGGGAGGGCACGGGGAGGGTGACGGTGGCACCAACGGGGGGGGGGACCCTGACGCATTGGCCTCCCGCAGGGGGGGGGACCCGTATCGCCTCTACAACCTGGACGTCTTCCAGTACGAGCTCTACAACCCCATGGCCCTGTACGGCTCCGTCCCGCTGCTCCTGGCGCACAGCGCCCGCCGCACCCTCGGCATCTTCTGGCTCAACGCTGCCGAGACCTGGGTTGACATCAGCTCCAACACAGCCGGGAAGGTGCGGGGAAGGGGCTGGGGGCACCGGGGAGGGGCTATTGGGGTCCTGACCCCCCCTTTCCGCTGCTGGCAGACGCTCTTTGGGAAGCTGCTGGATTACATGCAGGGCGGAGGCGAGACGCCGCAGACCGACGTGCGCTGGATGTCGGAGAGCGGCATCATCGACGTCTTCCTGCTGCTGGGCCCTGCTCCTGCCGCCGTCATGGGGCAATACGCTGCCCTCACCGGTACACCGCGGGCAATGGGTGCACCCCGCAGCAAGCGGGGACCCCATTCCGAGCCTCGCTGTGCCCCCCAACAGGCACCCAGGCGCTGCCCCCCCTCTTCGCTTTGGGGTACCACCAGAGCCGCTGGAACTACAACGACGAGGAGGACGTGGCGGCGGTGGAGAAGGGCTTTGAGGAGCACGCTGTCCCCTGCGACGTCCTCTGGTTGGACATCGAGCACGCCGATGGCAAACGCTACTTCACGTGGGACCCCAGCAAGTTCCCGCGGCCCCGCGCCATGCTGGAGCAGCTGGCTGCAAAGAAACGCAAGGTGGGGGGGCCCCAGCAAGGGACTTGGGGGGCCGTGGGATCCCCTCGGGGTGCTGACGTGGGTCTTTGTCCCCCCAGATGGTCAGCATCGTGGACCCCCACATCAAGGTGGACAGTGGGTACCGTGTCCACGCCGAGCTGCGCTCCCGTGGCTTCTATGTCAAGACAAAGGATGGGAGCGACTATGAGGGGTGGTGCTGGCCGGGTGAGTGGGGCTGGGGGGGCCCTGGGGGGGCTGGGGGGGGTCACGCTGACCCCTGCGTTGTCCCCAGGCTCTGCTGCGTACCCCGACTTCACCAACCCTGAGATGCGTGCGTGGTGGGCATCCATGTTCGCATACGACCAGTATGAGGTGAGGAGCCGCTGCCAGGGGGTGCGTCCCCCCCCAGGTCACCGTCACCCCCACATTGCCCTTTACCCCTCACACCGCCATCTTCCTGCATTGCTCGTGTCCTCCCTCGAGCTACTGTGCCCCCCCCTCTGTTTACCCCCCCCGTGCCCCCGTCCTCACCACGGAGCCCCCCCCCAGGGTTCAACCGAGACCCTCTTCACATGGAACGACATGAACGAGCCCTCAGTGTTCAGTGGCCCCGAGGTGACGATGCACAAGGACGCGGTGCACTACGGCGGCTGGGAGCATCGCGACGTCCACAACCTCTATGGCCTCTACGTGGTGAGCAAAGCCCCCCCTCTGCCCCCAGAGCCCTATTTTGCCCCCGCCTTCACGGTGGGGGGGGTGTGTTCTTTATGGCCTCTTCTCTCCCCACAGCAAATGGCAACGGCCGAGGGGCAGATCCAGCGCTCGGGGGGGCAGCACCGGCCCTTCGTGCTGAGCCGCGCTTTCTTCGCCGGCTCCCAGCGCTATGGTGAGGGTTGGGGGTGCCCCCCACGTGTCTTCGTGCCCCCCCATCCTCTTCCTCACAGCCCTTCCTCTCCCAGGCGCTGTGTGGACGGGCGACAACACAGCCGAGTGGGAGCACCTCAAGATTTCCATCCCCATGTGCCTGAGCTTCGGCCTGGCCGGGTTGGCCTTCTGCGGTGGTGAGCGGGGCGAGGCTGGGGGGGTGGGGGTGACGGGGGGGTGCTCCATGTGTTGGGGGGGTCACCCTGAAGCCCTTCCTCCCCCCCTCCCGCAGCGGACGTGGGGGGCTTCTTTAAGAACCCCGATGCGGAGCTGCTGGTGCGCTGGTACCAGGCGGGCGCGTTGCAGCCCTTCTTCCGCGCTCACGCGCACATGGACACGGCGCGGCGCGAGCCGTGGCTCTTCGGCGAGGACAACGCGGCGCTGATCCGCGGGGCCGTGCGGCTGCGCTACGCGCTGCTGCCCTTCTGGTACACGGCCTTTTACCACAGCCACCGCCACGGCGTGCCCATCATGAGGTGAGTGAGGCAGAGCCTGGGGTGCAGGTACGGCGGGGGGGTGTGGGGGAAGGGAGCTGAAACCCTGCCACGGGCAATGGCACCTTCCACTGGAGCAGGGTGCTCCATGCCCTGTGTCCAACCTGGCCTTGAGCCCCGCAGGGATGGGGCAGCCGCAGCTTCTCAGCATCCTCACAGGGAAGAACTTCCTTAAATCCAGTCTCCATCTGCCCTGTTCCAGGCTGAGCCCATCCCCTTCTCCCTTGGCTCCAGTCCCTGATGAAGGTCCCTCCCCAGCATCCCTGTAGCCCCATTCAGGCGCTGGAAGCTGCCCTGAGCTCTCCTCGCAGCTCCTCTTCTGAAGCAGCCCCAATGTTCTCAGCCTGGCTCCTATGGGAGCTGTTCCAGCCCCTGCTCATCCTCATGGCCCCCTCCAATCGCTCCATGTCCTTATGCTGAGGACACCAGGACTGCCCACAGTGGGGTCTCAAGAGAGCGGAGGAGAAGGGAGAATCCCTTCCCTGAGCTCTGGGGGTGCGGCCCAGCCCACAGCGGGGTTCGGGGCTGAAGCTCCCACTGGACCCAGCTCATGGGGAGCTCCTCCTCCACCAACACCCCCAAGTGCCTCTCCTTGGGCTGCTCTGAATCACTTCTCCCCCCAACCTGGGCAATCCCAGGCCCAGACCCATTCCCCTTTCTCCTCCATAGGCCGCTGTGGATGGAGTACCCTGAGGACACCACCACCTTCGCCATTGATGATCAGTACCTGATCGGTGAGAGGGGGTTTCCTCCCATACTGGGGTGTCCCCACATGTGTCGGGGTCCCCCCACCCTGATGGTGACCCAGCGCCCCCCCTTCCTTCCCCAGACAGGGCGCTGCTGGTGCACCCCGTCACGGAGCAGGGTGCCCGTGGAGTGCAGGTCTACCTGCCCGGCAAGGGAGAGGTGAGGTTATGGGGGGGCTGCAGGCTGGGGGGGGGAACTCAGGCTTTGGTGGGGGTTTGGGGGTCCACTGACACCCGCACCCCTCTCTGGTACCCCCAGGTCTGGTACGACACCGTCTCCTACCAGAAGCACCATGCGCCACAGACGCTCTATGTGCCGGTGACCATGAGCAGTGTGGGTGATGGTGACGGGCTGGGGGGGGCAGGAGGGCTCTATGGGGGGGGTCTGAGCACACTTCCCCCTCCCCGTTTCCCCCCCCAGGTGCCGATGTTCCAGCGGGGGGGGACGGTGGTGCCGCGGCAGGAGCGGGTGCGACGTTCAACTGAGTGCATGCAGGGGGATCCCTTCACCCTCTACGTGGCCTTGAGCCCCCAGGTCAGTGCAGACCCCCCCCGGACACCCTCCATTGTGTCTGGAGCCCCCCCTGGAACCCCCCCCTATTGCCCCCAGGGCACGGCTGAGGGCGATCTATTCCTGGATGATGGGAAAAGCTTTGACTATGAGACAAAGGCGCGTTTCCTCCACCGGCAGTTCACCTTTGCTGGCAACACGCTGACAGCCAGGTACCCCCACCCTCCCCCCCCAAGGACCCCCCCATCCCCTCTGCACCCCCCCAACCTCCTCTTCCTCCTCCCCTGCAGCTCTGCAGACCCCCGGGGCTCCTTTGACACCCCGGTGTGGCTCGAGCGCGTGGTGATCCTGGGGGCAGGGAAACCTGGCGCCGTCATCCTCCAGCCTGCGAGTGAGTTGGGGTGTGGGGGGGGTTTGGGGGTCTCCCACCCCCAGGACCCCCCCTGATTCCCCCCGTGTCCCCCCCCCAAGACGGCTCCGAGACGCGCCTGGACTTCCAGCACGAGGCCGAGCCCCCCGTCCTCACCGTGCGCAAGCCGGGCGTCCGCATGGGAGACGATTGGGCCATCGTCCTGCGATAATGCAGAGGGGGGGGGCTCCTCCTCACACCCCCCTGCTCCCTCTGGGGCCCCCCCACAGCCCCTTTCCCCCCCCTCGATCCCCACCCGGGGGCAGGGAGCTCCCGCTGCCCCCTTGGCTGCTGTAGGGGGGGGTGTCCTCCGGTTGGTCTGGGGAGGCAGGGAAGGGGGGGGAACATTGCTTCTGCCCTCCCCCCCCTCCTTTTCCCCCCAAGTGTGGGGCTGGGGGGCAAGGGCTGATGGGGGATGGGGACCAAGGCTCTGTGTGCCGCCCCTCGTGTGCCTCAACCCCTTCCCTTCCTCTCCTCCCCTTCCCTTCCTCTCCTCCCCTTCCCTTCCTCTCCTCCCCTTCTTCCTCTTTCCTTCCCCCCCGTTTCTCCCTCTGTCTTTAACCCATGGGGGTCAGGAGAGGGTTGGGGAACCCCCCCTTCTCTATGGGGCACATGAGGGTCGGGGGGGGCAGATCCGAGACCCCCCCCGCGGCTGAGCGGGGCCGGGGTGGGGGAGGGGCGGCCCCGCGTGGAATTTTGATAAAAGACAAATAAAACCAAGGAAAAAAAAAACAAATTCCGTTGTTCTGGGGGGGGCGGGGCAAAACCCGGAACCCGCAACCCGCGGCCGGGGGAGCGCAGGTGCTGGGCGGACCCCGCAAGGGACGGACCGCAACCGGAAGTGGTGTCCGGAGCGCGGTTGGGAGTGGACCGGAAGTGCCGGCCTGGCCCGGGCCCTTCGCGGCCCTGGAGCGGGTCCCGGGCCCGGAGCCTCCGGTGCCGGTAACGGAACGGGGGGGAGAGAGGTACCGGGGGGGGGGCCCTGGAAGTACCGGAGGGTGCGGGATGGGCCCTGGAGGTACCGGGGGGGTGCGGGGGGTCGTAGGTGTCGGGGTTGCGGCGCCGATGGGGGGGCTCTGGAGGTACCGGGGGTGCGTGGCGGGGCGGGGGACCGGGAGCGCTGTGGGTGCGGGCCCGAGTCGTGGGGGGCTGGCGCTGCAGGGGCGGTGCCCGGGAGCTGGGACCTCCCCGAGCAGTTGGGCCCCCCCCCCAGGACCCCCTGGAGCACCTGAGGCCCCCCGGCGCTGCTCCCCCCCCCGGCGCGGTCCCCCCCGGCGCTGCGATGCGGGTGAAGCTCAAGAACGTTTTCCTCGTGTACTTCGTGGTGTCGCTGCTGGGGCTGCTCTGTGCTCTGCTGCAGCTCGGTGAGGGGGCGCGGGGGGGCGCTCGGGGGTCCCTGCCCCCTCCCCGGTCTCTGACCACCGCCCCCCCCCCCCCAGGGCAGCCCTGTGACTGCTCCCAGCAGCTCCAGGCCGAGCGGCGCCGGGGCCGGGATCGGCTGCTGGCGGAGCAGCGGAATGGGGGGGCCCGGGGGGAGCCCCGAACACAGGGGGGGGGCCAGGACCTGCCCACCATCTACGTGGTGACCCCCACCTATGCCAGGTGAGACCCCCCCCCCAAATCCTCAACAGCCTGCCCAGTCCTCCCCATAGCCCTGTATGGGCTGGCTTGCACCCCCCCAGACCCATTTGCGCCCCCCTTGAACCCCATATAACCTGATCTGCCCCCCCCGACCCATTTGCGCCCCTCTTGAACCCCATATAACCTGATCTGCCCCCCCGACCCATTTGCACCCCCCTTGCACCCCATATAACCTGATCTGCCCCCCAGAGCCATTCGCACCCCCTTTGGACCCCATATAACCTGATCTGCCCCCCCAAACCCATTTACACCCCCCTTGGACCCCGTATAACCTGATCTGCCCCCCCCAACTCATTTGTACTCCCTTTGGACCCCATATAACTTGATCTGCCCCCCAGACCCATTTACACCCCCCTTGGACCCCATATAACCTGATCTGCTAATGCCCGACCCATTTGCGCTCCGCAGCCTGGGCTGTTCCCCCCTCCCCACACCTCCTCGGTGTCACACAGCACCCCCCACCCCACCCCCCCCGCTCCGTTCTGCCCCCCCCCAGGCCGGTGCAGAAGGCGGAGCTGGTGCGGCTGTCGCAGACGCTGCTGCACGTGCGGGCGCTGCACTGGGTGGTGGTGGAGGACGCGGCGGCCCCCACGGCGCTGGTGGGGGGGCTCTTGGCCAGCAGCGGGGTTCCCTTCACCCACCTGCACGTGGAGACCCCCCCCGAGAGCCGCCGCCGCCCCGGGGACCCCCCCTGGCTGCACCCGCGCGGCGCCGAGCAGCGGAACCGGGCCCTGCGCTGGCTGCGGGACACGCGGGCGCCCGGGGACCGCGGCGTCGTCTACTTCGCGGATGACGACAACACCTACAGCCTGCGGCTCTTCGAGGAGGTGCGGGGCCCCCCCCCCAGAGCCCCCCCACCCCAGTGCCCCCCAACACCCCCAGCACCCACCCCTCTCCTGGCCCCCCCACACCCCCAGCGCCCCCCACAACCCCAGCGCCCCTGAACCCCCCCCAGCGCCCCCCACACCACCAGTGCCCCCACCCACCCCCAGAGCCTCCTGATCCCCCCAGTGCCCCCCCACACCCCAGCACCGCCTGAACCCCCCCTGAGCTCTCCACACCCCAGCGTCCCCCCCACCCCAGCACCCACCCCCAGCGCACCCCCACACCCCAGACCCCCCCACACCCCAGTGCCCCCCACACCCCCAGCCCCCCCCCCAGGGTCCCCCCCACACCCCAGCACCTCCCCACACCCCCAGCACCCTCTGAACCCCCCAGTGCCCCCCGCACCGCCAGCACCCTCCCCACACCCCCAGCATCCCCCCACCCCTCCAGTGCCTCCTGATCCCCCCAGCACCCCCTCACACCCCCAGTGCCCCCCCACACCCCCTGGGTCCCCTGATCCCCCTCCAGCACCCCCTGACCCCCCAGCATCTCCTGATGCCCCATGAACCTTAAATACCCCCTCAGCCCCCCCTGACCCCCCCCCCATCCTGACCCCCCCCAACACACCCTAATCCCCCCATGAGCATCCTGATCCCTCCCAGCTTTCCCTACCCCCCCCGGAGCCCTTGAGTGTCCCCCCAGAGCCCCCTAAGCCCCCCCAGAACCCCTTAAATCCCCTCCCAGAATCTCCTCTTCCCCTTTGAACCTCTTCAATCCCCCTCAGCACCCCCTAAACCCCACAGAACCCTTAAATCCCCCCCAGACCCCCCAAAATCCCCCCCCTGGACCCCTTAACCCCCCCCAGCCCCCTCTCACTGCCGCTCCCCCCCCCCAGATGCGCAGCACCCGCGGGGGTGTCGGTGTGGCCCCGTGGGGCTGGTGGGGGGGGCTGCGCTTCGAGCGGCCGCTGGTGGCGGGGGGCCGGGTCGTGGGGTTCCACACGGGCTGGAAGCCGGAGCGCCCCTTCCGCTGGACATGGCGGGCTTCGCCGTGGCGCTGCCGCTGCTGCTGGCGCGCCCGAGGCGCGCTTCGACCCCCCGCGCCGAGCGGGGGCTACCTCGAGAGCAGCCTCCTGGGGGCGCTCGTGTCCCCCGCGCAGCTCGAGCCCAAGGCGGGCAACTGCACCCAGGTGGGTCCGGGGGGGGCACCGGGGGGGGGGGGCTGGGGGAGCGCTGGGGTCTCCTAGGGGCACATTGAAGGGCCTGGGGTCTCATAGGGACACAGTGGGGTGCTGGGGGGTGCTGGGGTCTCATAGGGACACAGTGGGGTGCTGGGGTCTCATAGGGACACAGTGGGGGTGCTGGGAGGTGCTGGGGTCTCCTAGGGGCACATTGAGGAGCCTGGGGGTCTTCATAGGGGCACAGTGGGTGCTGGGGTCTCATAGGGGCACAGTGGGTGCTGGGGTCTCATAGGGGCACAGTGGGTGCTGGGGTCTCATAGGGGCACAGTGGGGTGCTGGGGTCTCATAGGGACACAGTGGGTGCTGGGGTCTCATAGGGGCACAGTGGGGTGCTGGGGTCTCATAGGGCACAGTGGGGTGCTGGGGTCTCATAGGGGCACAGTGGGGTGCTGGGGTCTCATAGGGACACAGTGGGTGCTGGGGGGTGCTGGGGGTCTCATAGGGACACAGTGGGTGCTGGGGGGTGCTGGGGTCTCATAGGGACACAGTGGGGTGCTGGGGTCTCATAGGGACACAGTGGGTGCTGGGGGGTGCTGGGGTCTCATAGGGACACAGTGGGTGCTGGGGTCTCATAGGGACACAGTGGGTGCTGGGGGGTGCTGGGGTCTCATAGGGGCACAGTGGGGTGCTGGGGTCTCATAGGGACACAGTGGGTGCTGGGGGTGCTGGGGTCTCATAGGGACACAGTGGGTGCTGGGGGGTGCTGGGGTCTCATAGGGACACAGTGGGGTGCTGGGGTCTCATAGGGACACAGTGGGTGCTGGGGGGTGGCTGGGGTCTCATAGGGACACAGTGGGTGCTGGGGTCTCATAGGGGCACAGTGGGGTGCTGGGGTCTCATAGGGACACAGTGGGTGCTGGGGTCTCATAGGGACACAGTGGGGTGCTGGGGGTCTCATAGGGGCACAGTGGGGTGCTGGGGTCTCATAGGGGCACAGTGGGTGCTGGGGTCTCATAGGGACACAGTGGGGTGCTGGGGGTGCTGGGGTCTCATAGGGGCACAGTGGGTGTGGGGGCCTCTGGCCGCAGGGGGGTGCAGCCCCGTTGCCCCCCCAGGTGCTGGTGTGGCACACGCGGACAGAGAAGCCGAAGCTGCGGCAGGAGGAGCAGCTCCAGCGCGAGGGGACGGGGCTCGGACCCACACATCGAGGTATGTGAGGGACCCCCCCGGGGCCACGCTGGATGTGGGCCCCCCCCGGGGACACTCAGCCTTTATTTATCTCCGGGGGACCCCCCCTTTCTGCGGGGGCGCCCCCCACTTCTCCCCTGGGGCTCCCCAATGGAGCAGTGTCTCCATAATAAACATTCCCGCTCCATCCTCACCCGTGTTGGGGGGGGGAACACCCCGCTATGGGTGCCTCATACTGGGGGGGGATGCTGCCTGCCCCCCCCCATTGCTGGTGGGCCACGGGAGGGGGGGTTAGGAGCCACCCCCCCTTGCTGCCGGTGGATCTTCATGTGGGCATTGCGGCTCTTGAGTTTGGGGAAGATCTTGGGGGAAATGGGAGGGTTGGGGGGGCAGCTCCAGCTGTGCCCCCCCCCCACCTCTGCACCCCCCCGGCTCCCTCTGTGCCCCCCCCCATCCCCTTCACCCCCTACATACTTGCCACAGAGCTTGCAGGGGAAGCGGGCGATGGGGGCTCCGGGTGGCAGCTGGGACAGAGAGAGGCGGGGGGGGGGCCACGTGTACCCCAAAACCAAGGGGGGGGTCCCCTGGCACCCCCCCCCAGCGCTAAGGGGGGGGTCCCTGACCCGCCTGTACCTGCCTCCGTGCCTGGCCCAGCTCTGCCTTGTGCAGGTAATGGAACTCAATGCGCTGCATCAGCCGCTTGGAGGGTACCGGGGGGGGGGGGGGGGGGGGGGGGGGGGGGAGGTTTTGGGGTGACCCCGTGGGAACTGGGGTGCAATGGGGCGGTCTGGGGGGGTCCCTCACTGCCTGTTGGATGCGCCCAAAGTCCTTCCCGTGCTGTGCCAGGGGGGTCCAGGTATCGCTGCCTGGGGGTGCGGGGGGGGGGTCAGGACCTGGGGGGGGGGGGGCCCCAAACATCCCCTTCCCGCCCCCCCCCACCGGTGCAGTGGTACCCAGGCAAGGGCGCTGCTGTCCCCAGCAGCAGCAGCTCCAGGGCGCCCTGGGGGGGGGGCACAGGGTGGGTTGGGGGGTGCTGGGGATGGGGGGGGGCACCCCAAAACCACCCCCCCCGGCCCCCCCTCACTGTCAGGCTGCCGCTGGGCCGGGTCAGGCAGTGCAGGGCCCAGCTCTCAGTTCGTGCCCCCCCCGGGCAGGGCGCTGGAGCAGGCCAGGTCCAGCGAGGTCTCCACTGGGGGGGTTCAAGGTAAATGGGGGGGGGACACAAGAAAGACCCCCCCGTTGACCCCCAAGCAATAAGGGGTGGGGGTCTCACCTTGCTGCTGAGCCCTGGGGTCCTCCTCCAGCCCTGGCCAGGGGCTCCAGGCCAATGTGGCCCCCCCAGGGGGGTCCTGCCTGCAGGCCCCCCCCCCACTGCTGCCGGCACAGCTGCCTGGAAGCTGGGACCCACATTGATCTGCCTGGGGGGGGACACAAAAGAGGGGGGTGTCGGAGCAGCCCCCCCTTTCTCTGCCCCCCCCCCCCATCGCCATTCTCTGCCCCCCCCTCGACTCACGGAGGGTGACAGGCATTGGGGGTTGGTGGTCCCGGGGGGGCTGCCCCCCCCCGCCAGCAGCCCCCCAAAACAGCCCCGGCCCCCCCTGCCCCGGGTCCAGCACTGGGGGCGGGTCGGTACCCGGGGGGACCCCCCCCAGGCCAAGGTGGCTTTGGAATGGGGGGGGTCCAGCTCCTGCTTGGGGGGGCCTGTGGGAGAGGGGAGAAGGGTGATGGCGATGCCAATGGGGGCCCCCCCATTGCCCCCCCTCCGGACACAGGTGTCCGGCTCCTCTCACCTCGGGGGGGGCAGCTCCCCTGCCATGGGGGGGCTCAACTCACAGCCCCCCCCGGCCATGGTAAAGGCACCTCTGCACCTCTGCAATGGTGATTGGGGTCCTGTGGGGAGGGGATGGGGGGGGTCAGGCAGGGGGGGACCCCATTGTGTGCCCCCCCGCCCCCCCCCCCCGGTGTCAGGCCTCACCTGGTGCCATCGTCCCCCATCACCCCCCCAGGCTGGGGGTCCCAGGAGCGCACCAAAGCCCTCGGGCCCCCCAAGTCCCTGTGGGGCTGTGAATGGGGGGGGTCAGGGTCACACCAGGCACCCCCCCCTCAAATCAAGGGCTCAGCAGCCCAACACCCTCCCCCCCGTCCTCACCTGGGTCCTGGAAGGGTACAGGGAGGGGCTGCAGGTCCTGGTAGAGGCATTTGGGGGCAGCTCTGCCCCGGGGGGGCCTCCATAGGGCAGGGGCAGGGAGGCCGTGGGGGGGGGACACCTCTGGGGCAAAGGCCTGGGAGAAGGGGTCCAGGCGGCCAGGGGGGGCCCAGGGCTCGGGGGGGGTTGAGGGGGATGCAGCTCCCAGTGGGACTGCCCCATGGTGGCCAAGGGGAGGGTTTGGGGGGTACAGGGGGGTGCGGGGGCCCAGCACCGGTTCCATTGTGCTGTGGGGGGGAAGACCGCTGAGGGGGGGGGGGGGGTGGGGTCCCCCTGTGCCCCCCTCCCGCCTCCATCACCCCTTGTTTCCTGCCCAAAGGACCCACCATGGGCAGGATGGGGGGGGGGGGGGCACTCCCAGCATCCAGGATACAGGAGAGGGGCCCCCCAAGTGTCCGGGTAATCCCTGGGCCACGCCATGGACCCCATTGTCCCCCCCAAGTGTCCCTGGGTCACCCCATGGACCCCATTGTCCCCCCCAAGTGTCCCTGGGTCACCCCATGGACCCCATTGTCCCCCCCAAGTGTCCCTGGGTCACCCCATGGACCCCATTGTCCCCCCCAAGTGTCCCTGGGTCACCCCATGGACCCCATTGTCCCCCCCAACTGTCCCTGGGCCACCCCATGGACCCCATTGTCCCCCCAACTGTCCCTGGGCCACCCCATGGACCCCATTGTCCCCCTGCCTGGGTTTGGGGGTCCCTCTGTGGGTGCTGCCCGTGCTCGGGTACCGGGGCGCCCATGGCAGCCCGGGGGGGGGGGTGCAGTGCCCGGACCCCGGGTGCAGCCCCCGCTTTGCTTTCGGGATGAGTCGGGGCCGTTGTGGGTTGGGGGGGGTCGGGATGTGACGCCCCAGTTCCTCCCTCAACTGGGCAGGTGGGGGGTGTCCACGGTTATGGGGCGCCCCCCCCACACCCCTTGGCCAACCCTGACATCCAGGCCCGAGCCCCCCCAAAGGGGGGCAGGGGGCGGCTGGGGGTCCCCAGCCCCTCAACATGGTTTATTATGGGGCAGACCCCTCCCAACGCTGCCCCATCCATGGGGGGTCCAGGCTGTGCTCCTCCCCCCCCCCGTTGGGGTACCCCAGCACGGGGGGGGGTGCACGGCAGTGTATTGGGGATGGGAGCCCCCCGGTGGGGGGATGTTGGGGGGGGGCACCCCACAATGGGGCTCCCATGGGGGGTCCGTGGGTGCCCCCCGAGGCCGGGCCCAGCCCCACGGAGGCGGCAGCGGGCGCGGGGTCGGGCGAGGGCGGCGGAGGGGAAATGACTCGGCCCGGGCCGCGGCGCTTCCTGGGGCGGTGAAGGAGCCGGAGCCGGAGCCGCGGCCTGGCCCCGCCATGGAGCCCGAGCGCGGCCCCTGCGGTGAGCGCGGCCCCGCAGGGGTTAACGGGGAGCGGGGGGGCAGCGGCTGCGCTGGGACCCCCGCGTCCCCCCCCCCCGGCCCCGCTGCCCCCCCCCCCCCAGCACGGGCACGGGGCGGCCCCGCGCACCCCATTGCTCCCCAGAGATGGGGCTCGGGCGCCCCAGTGCCCGGGTCTGTGGGGTGCGAGGAGCGGCGGGACCCGGCAGGGACCGGGGTGCTGGGGGGGTCCCACGGGGGAGCTGGGGGTGACATTGGGGGGCACAGGGGGGTCACGGGGGGGAGCTGGGGGGGCCACACGAGGGTGCTGGGGGGTGACATTGGGGGGCATGGGGGGGGCTGGGGGGTGACATTGGGGGGCACAGGGGGATCACAGGGGGGAGCTGGGGGGTGACACTGGGGGTCACGGGGGGTCACAGGGGGGAGCTGGGGGGGCCACACGGGGGTGCTGAGGGGTGACATTGGGGGGCATGGGGGGGGCTGGGGGTGACATTGGGGGGCACAGGGGGGTCACAGGGGGGAGCTGGGGGGGTGACACTGGGGGTCACGGGGGGGGTCACACGAGGGTGCTGGGGGGTGACATTGGGGGGCACAGGGGGTCACATGGGGGAGCTGCTGGGGGGTCACGCGGGGGGAACAGGAGGGTCCGGGGGGGGTGATACTGGGGGGCACAGGGGGGTGGCATTGGGGTGCTGGGGGGGGCCACACGGGGGTGCTGGGGTGACATTGGGGGGGGTCACAGGGGGTCACACGGGGGGGCTGGGGGAGGTGACACAAGGGGGGGGATGGTGGGGGTCGGGGGGGTGACACTGGGGGGGGTCACAGGGGGTCACAGGGCTCTGACACCGCCCCCCGCCCCCCCCCAGGCAGCCCCGCGGCCCCCCCCTGCCCCTCGGCCCCGCTGGAGCCGCGGCTGCGGCGGCTCGAGGAGGAGCTGGCGCTGGTGCGGGCGGCGCTGGCGGACGCGCTCCGGCGCCTCGGCCTCTACGAGCAGCACCTGCCCGGGCTGCTGCGGCTCCTGCCCCGCGGTGAGGCCCCCCCCCCCACAGCGGAGCCCGCCTTGGCCCCCCCCCCGCACCCGGGTCTGACCCTTCCCTCCCCATAGCAGCCAATGGGGCCATCCCGGAGCCCTGCGTGCAGCGGGACCCCGATGGGCCCCCCCTGACCCCCGCTGCGCCCCCCCAAACCGTCAGCGTGGGGACGCAGACGGAGGAGACGGCGCCGGCGGCGGAGGCGCAGCCCGGAGCCAGTGCGGATCTGGGGGTCCCGCAGGAGCCGCCCCCCCCGGGGTCACCCCCGTGCCCCCCAGCACCCGCCCCAGCCTCGCCGGAGCCCCCCGCTCCCGATTCACCCACAGCAGCGCCCAGCACGGCCCCACGGGGGGGCCACAAAGAGCTGTGAGGATGGGGGGGGCCCTATGGCTTGGGGAGCTGGGGGGGGGGTGAGGAGGGGGGTCTGGTGCTGGGGTCCACGGGTGGGGAGCTGTGGGGTGAGGGATGGGGGGGGTGCATCCACTGGGGGCTGTGGGCAGAGGGACGGGGTCCATGGGGACGATGCTGTTGGGGTTAGGGTGGGATTTGGGGGGTAAAGGAGAGGCGGAGGGGGTGTGAGGCCTTCACTGACAGTGTCCCCATGTCCCCCCCCCTCCCTGTGTCCCCTCCTGCCCCCGTGTGCCCCCACTGCCCCCCAGCCTGCGCAGGCACAGCTCCTCTTCCGGCAGCGCCACCCCCCGGCAGCGCCTCAGCAGGAAAGCGGCTTCGTCCGCCAACCTCCTGCTGCAGGCGGGGAGCCCCGAGAGGTGGGGGTCCCCCCTTGCACCCCCCAACCCGCCGTGCACCCCCCCCCCGGGCCCCCCCCATCCCCTCTGCACCCCAACCCTGCCTGCACCCTCCCATCCCCTCTGCACCCCCCCATGCTCCCTGCATCCCCCCATCCCTCCCTGCACCCCGCTGCACCCCCTCCGCACCCCTTCACCCCCCCCACTCCCCCGTTGACGCCACCTCTCCCTGGCAGCCGTCCGAAGGAGCCCACCCAGAGCCCAGGTGGGTGCTGGGGGGGGCGGTTTTGGGGTGCGGGGGGGGGGGGGTGCGGTGCCGGGGGGGGGTCCATGTTTGGGGTCTTAACACCATTTCCCTCCCCAGGGACGCGCCGTGGGAACTACAACCTGGGTGAGGCCTGGGGGCATCTGCCCCTGCCTCCGCCCCCCCGTGGGGCTGGGGCCGTGGGGTGACCCCCGGTGTCCCTGCCCCACAGAGGGGGTGTCGGTGAAGATGTTCCTGCGGGGCCGCCCCATCACCATGTACGTGCCCTCGGGGCTGGGCCCCTATGGGGGGCTGCGGACGGAGCTGCCCCAGGAGCGCCTCCAGCTCGACTGGGTGTATCCTGCACCGGGAGCAGGGACTGACCCTGCGCGGTCCCATCCACGTGTGTGTGTCCCCACAACCTGGGGGTCCCCATCCCTGTCCCCATCTGGGTGCCTCTGTCCCTCTCTGGGGGTCCCCATTCATCTCTGGGGGTTCCCATGTGGGGGTCCCCAATTCCATTCATTTCCAAGGTCCCCATCTGGGGATCCCCATCCCTATCCCCATCTGGGTGCCTGTGTCCCTCTCTGGGGGTCCCCATGTGGGGGTCCCCAATTCCATTCATTTCCAAGGTCCCCATCTGGGGGTCCCCATTCCCATCCCTCTCTGCTGGTCCCTATCCCCGGCTTCCTCCCCATCTCCACCTGGGGGTCCCCTCTCACCCTCCGCACCCGTCGCACCCCTTAACGGGTCCCAGTTATGGGTACCGGGGCCGGGACAGCCGCTCCAACCTGCACGTGCTGGCCTCGGGCGAGCTCGTCTACTTCATGGCCTGCGTGGTCGTCCTCCTGCACGTGCCGCTGCGCCGGCAGCGCCATTACCTGCGCCACAGCGACTGCGTGCGCTGGTGAGCCCCGGGCGGGGGGGGGGCCCCGTCTCCATCCCCCCCCCCTTACCCCCTGCTTCCCTCCCTGCCCAGCCTGGCCGTGCATCCCGACCGGCTCCGCGTTGCCACGGGGCAGGCGGCCGGTGTTGATAAGGATGGCAAGGTATGGGGTGGGGATGGGATTGGGATGAGGATGGGGATGGAGACAGCGATAGGGATGGAGCTGGGAATGGGGATGGGATGGGGATGGAGATGGGGATGGGGTTGGGAATGCGAAGGGGATGGAGGTGGGGATGGAGGTGGGGATAGAGATGGGGATGGGGATGGAGCTGGGGATAGGGATGGAATGGGGATGGAGCTGGGAATGGGGATAGAGCTGGGGGGAGGGATGGAAATTGGGATGGGATGGGGATGGAGACAGCGATAGGGATGGAGCTGGGGATGGGGATTGGATAGGGATGGAGATGGGGATGGGGTGAGGTGCGAATGGAATTGGGAATGCGAAGGGGATGAAGATGGGGATGGGTGAGGTGGGAATGGAATTGGGAATGCGAAGGGGATGAAGATGGGGATGGGGATGGAGCTGGGAATGGGGGTGGACATGGGGATAGGGATGGAGATGGGGATGGGACGGGGATGGGGATGGAACAGGGATGGAGATGGGGATGAGACAGGATGGGGATGGAACTGGGAACAGGGATGGAATGGTGATAGAGATGGGGATAGGAATAGGAAGGGGCTGGAGATGGGGATGGGATGGAGGCAGGGATGGGATGAGGATGGGGATGGGATGGAAACAGAGATGGCGATGGAGTGGGTATAGGATGGGACGGGGTCAAGGCCAGGCTGGGATGGGGATGTCTCTGTCCCCCCCATGGGATGGGACCCCTGGGACCCCTGTCCCGCGCCCTGCGCTGTCCCCGCAGCTGCTGCAGCCGGTTGTGCACATCTGGGACTCGGCCACGCTGCTCACGCTGCAGCAGATCGGCCTCGGCAGCTTTGAGCGCGGCGTGGGCTCCCTCGCCTTCTCCAGCGCCGTGAGTGCACCCACACCGCCCCCCCCCGCCCTGCGGCCGCCCCCCTCACCCCTGTCCCCCACCAGGACCACGGCGCCTTCCTTTGCGTGGTGGACGACTCCAACGAGCACATGATGTCGGTGTGGGACTGCGCCCGCGGCACCAAGCTGGTGGAGGTGAAGGTGAGGAGACCGAGACGTCGCCATGGGGGGGACCCCAACATCGAGGGGGGGTCCGAGGCTGAGAGCTCGTCCCCTCCTTGTCCTTGCAGAGCACAAATGAGTCGGTGCTGGCAGTGGAGTTTAACCCCCAGGACAGCAGCAGCATCATCACCAGCGGCAAGTCCCACATCTACTTCTGGACCTGGAGCGGGGCCACCCTCACCAAGAAGCAGGGCATCTTTGGGGTGAGCGAGGCGCCCCCGGGGGCTGCGAGGGGCTGGGGGGGGTGGGTTCATGCTGATGCTGGGATCTTCCCCCCCCACCCCCGTTAGAAATACAAGAAGCCCAAGTTCATCCAATGCTTCATCTTCAACGCTGATGGGGATGTGCTGACGGGAGACTCGGAGGGCAACATCCTGACCTGGACCCGCGTCACCGGCGATGGCTGCACGCCAGGGAAGGGCGTCAAAGGTGAGGGACCAGGATTGGAGGGGGACGATGGCCATGGGGCAGCCGTGGGGCTGACCCTGGCCCTGCAGAAACCTACCAGATCGGGCAGCAGACGCGGGCACACGAGGGCAGCATCTTCACCCTGTGCCGCCGGCGCGACGGGTCGGTGCTGAGCGGCGGCGGCAAGGACCGGCGCGTGGTTTGCTGGAGCCCTGCGCTCACTCTGCTGCAGGAGGCCGAGGTGGGGGACACCCCCCCAAAACCTGCCCCACACCCCCCCAAACCCCACAATCGGCCCTGGTCCTCTCTAGGTAGGGGTGACCATGATATGGGGGGGTTTTGGGGTGTCCCCCCCTGACTTTTCCCCCCCCTCCCAGCTCCCCGAGCGCTTTGGGGCAGTAAGGACCATTGTGGAGGGACCTGGGGACGAGCTGCTGGTGGGGACAACCCGCAACGCGCTGCTGCGGGGGACGCTGGATGCCGGCTTCACCCCCATTGTGCAGGTGGGGTTGGGGGCTGGGGGGGTTTCTCCTCACTATGGTGTGATGGTGACCCCCCCATCTTGTTTTCCCCCCCCAGGGGCACACGGACAAGGTGTGGGGCTTGGCCACGCACCCCAGCTGCTGCCTCTTCCTCACCTGCGGGCACGACCGGCAGCTCTGCCTGTGGGACGGGCAGGAGCATGCGCTGGCCTGGAGCCTGGCGCTGGAGGTGGGGGGCCGGGGGGGGCAGGAGCATCATTTGGGAGTGCGGGGGGGGCTGGGGGGACCAGGGGGCAGAGGGTTGTTGTGGGGTTATGGAGGGTACAGGGGTGTTGGGAGGGGGGAGGAGGCTGGTTGGGGGTACAAGGGGTTTGGGGGGGGCTGGAGGTTGGTGGGGGGAATATGGGGAGTTTGGGGGGGGGGTTAGGGAGCAGGAGGCAAGAGAGTGGTGAGGGGGTACAGGGAGTCTTGGGGGGGGCAGGAGGTTGGTGGGGGGGTGCAGGGGGGTACTGCCCCCATGGCCTGACCCCCTGTTCCCTGCAGGACACAGGGCTCTGCGCTGATTTCCACCCCGGGGGGCAGTTGGTGGCCGTGGGGCTGCTGACAGGGCGGTGAGTGATGGGGGGACATGGGGGGGACATGGGGGGACAACGGGGGATGGAGAGGAGCATGGTGGTGTCCCACACTGGGGGACAGAGATACGGGATGGGGGATGCAGTGCTTGGAGCATGGGGACATGGGGGGGCTGGTGCCCTCAGCCTGCCCTGTCCCCCGTGTGCCCCCCCCCGTGTCCCCCCGCTGTCCCCACAGATGGCTGGTGCTGGACATGACAACGCAGCAGGCGCTGGCGGGGGGCTCGGATGGGAATGAGCAGCTCTCAGTGGTGCGCTTCTCCCCAGGTGAGCCCCATAGCGTGGGGGGGGGCCCCATGTGTGGCCCCATCCTCTCTCCAACCCCTTCCCTGTCCCCACAGACGGCTCCTTCTTGGCCATCGGCTCCCATGACAACTTCATCTACATCTACAGCGTCACCGAGGGCGGCCGCAAGTACACCCGCTTTGGGCGCTGCACAGTGAGAGTCGGGGGGGGTGAAATCTGGGGGGCCCATTTGCTCCCAGCACCCCCAACAACCCCTCCACCCCCCCCCCCCCCAGGGCCACTCCAGCTTCATCACCCACCTGGACTGGTCCAAGGATGGGCACTTCATCATGTCCAACTCGGGGGACTATGAGATCCTCTACTGTGAGCTGGGGGGATGGATGGGCACCCCCTTACCCTGCTGGGGTCCCCAGTATGGGGGGGGGTTGGGATGTACCCCTCATTCCCTGACACCCCCGGGTATGGGGGCACTGCTGTGCACCCCCAGTGCCTTGGGGTGGGCCTCACTGCCCCTATGTCCCCCCCATCCCACCCCAGGGGACATCGCTGGGGGCTGCAAACTGCTCCGCAACCGCTTCGAGAGCCGGGACCGGGAATGGGCATCCTACACCTGCGTGCTGGGCTTCCATGTGTTTGGTGAGCGGGGGGGGGGACAGGGGAGTGGTGTTGGGGGGTCCTGGAGGTCCCCCTGACCTCCCATGTCCCCTGCAGGGGTATGGCCCGACGGCTCGGACGGCACCGACATCAACTCCTTGTGCCGGTCCCACCATGAGCGCTTGGTGGCCGTGGCCGATGACTTCTGCAAAGTTCATCTCTTCCAGTACCCCTGCGCCTGCCCCAAGGTGGGATGGGGGGGTCCAGACCCCCGGGGGGGTGGGATCGGGACCCCTGGGTGGGATGTGCAGGGGAGAGGATGCAGGAGGGTGAGCGCTTGCAAGGGATGCACACGTGCAAGGGGAGGGTGACTGAGTCCAACACGCGTGCAAGGGGGGGCATGCACGCATGAACATGTGTGCAAGGGGAGGACGTGCACGCATGCAACGTGTGTGCAAGGGGAGGACGCGCACGCATGCAACGTGTGCAAGGGGAGGACGTGTATGCATGCAACGTGTGTGCAAGGGGAGGACGTGCACACATGCAACGTGTGCAAGGGGAGGACGTGCACGCATGCAACGTGTGTGCAAGGGGAGGACGTGCACGCATGCAACGTGTGCAAGGGGAGGACGTGTATGCATGCAACGTGTACAAGGGGAGGATGTGCATGCATGCAACGTGTACAAGGGGAGGACGTGCACGTGTGCAACGTGTGTGCAAGGGGAGGACATGCATGCGTGCAACATGTGCAAGGGGAGGACGTGCATGCATGCAACACGTGTGCAAGGGGAGGACGTCCACGCATGCAACGTGTGCAAGGGGAGGACGTGCACGCATGAACATGTGTGCAAGGGGAGGACGTCCACGCATGCAACACGTGTGCAAGGGGAGGACGTCCACGCATGCAACACGTGTGCAAGGGGAGGACGTGCACGCATGCAACGTGTGTGCAAGGGGAGGACGTGCACGCATGCAACGTATGCAAGGGGAGGATGTGTATGCATGCAACACGTGTGCAAGGGGAGGACGCCCACGCATGCAACGCATGCAAGGGGAGGACATGCACGCATGCAACGTGTGTGCAAGGGGAGGACGCGCACGCATGCAACACGCATGCAGTGGGCCCTCGGCGTGGGGCGCAGAGGCCGCTGTGTGCCGGTACGGGCTGCAGGCGCGTGAACACGCGGGGGCACATCCGCGCGCCCGCTCACGCCCGTGGCACCCGCAGGCGCCGAGCCACGTGTACGGGGGCCACGGCAGCCACGTCACCAACGTGCGCTTCACCCACGACGACGAGCACCTCGTCTCGCTCGGGGGCAAGGACACCAGCGTC
The DNA here is from genome assembly GCA_039720435.1 of Amazona ochrocephala. Taxonomy (NCBI): domain Eukaryota; kingdom Metazoa; phylum Chordata; class Aves; order Psittaciformes; family Psittacidae; genus Amazona; species Amazona ochrocephala. The sequence goes on from CM077904.1 coordinate 148,431, forward strand.
TTCCAGTGGCGAGTGCTGGGGGGGCCAACGCCACCCTGCAGCCGCTCACCCTGCACCCCTGAGCCCAGCGGGGACCCCGACTCGCGCTGAGCCGCCCCTCTGCTTCCTCGGCTGCTTCCTCCTTCCCTTCCTCACCCTTCTGGGGACCAAGGTGGGGGGGGGCTCGGTGTCTCCCCCCCCCCCGTTTTCACGCTGCACTGTGAGAGGCCACAATAAAGCCTGGGGTCAGGGACTTCGCTCGTTTCCTGCCGCCTCGGAAACGGCCGCCCGCTTCCCGGAAGCGCCGGAGATTGCCGAGCCCGTTCCCACCTCTCCCGCTCGACCCCTTTCCGGAAGCGTCCCGGCTCTGGCGGAACTTGCCGAGCCCCTTCCGGAGGAGCCCGAGGCCAGGCCGAGGCGTCCCGAAGCTCTTCCGGAGGGGCACGAGTCCGCGCCGAGGCGTCCCGAGGCTCCTCCGGAGGTGCCCGAACCTTTTCCGAGCCTTTTCCGAAAGGTTCCGAGGCCGCTCCGGAAGCGCCCGAGGCCGCACCGAGCCTGTTCCGAAGCCGCCCGAGCCGCTCCGGAGGCGCCCGAGCGGGTCGTGCCGGTGCGGAGGCGGCGGGAGCGGGAGGCGATGAAGCACGGCCGGGGCCAGGCCCGGGGGTAGCGCGGCCGAACGAGCGGCCATGGCGGCCAACATGTACCGCGTCGGCGGTGAGCGGGGCCCGGCGGGGAGAGCGGGGCCGGCGCCAGGAGGGGAGAGGGGGTCCCGCGTCGGGAGGGGTCCCGTGAGGGGATATGGGGGGGTCCGTGAGGGCCGGGCTGGGGGGGGGACGGGAGGGGAGGGGGGTCCCACAAGGGGAAAGGGGGGTCCCATGAGGGGGTTGGGGGGGTCCGTGAGGGACGAGGGGGGCCTGTGAGGAGGAAGGGGGGCCGCTGTGAGGGCAACGGGTGCCCTGAGGCCCAGCACCACTCGCCCCCCGCCGTGTCTTTGGCGGGGGGGGGGGCACTGCTGTGTCTGTGACAACAGAGACCCACGACAGGAGACGGGGAGCACACGGGGGGGACCCCTGGCTTCGGGGGCGATGTGTGTTTGGGGGGGGGTGTCTGTGTTTTGGGGGGACCCGCGGTTTGTAATGGGGGGGGGGATGGCGCTGGCAGTGTTTTGGCGGAGGAGAAAGGGGGTCCCAGTGTCTGCAAGGGAAGGCAGGGGTTTGTGTCTGTGAGGAGCAGGGACCCCTGGGGGGGTGAGCCCCATAGGGTCCAGAGGAGCCCCCCCTGCCCATGAGGAGGGAGTTGTGTCTGTAAGAAGCTCCCCCTCTGCTTTTTGAGAGGATAAAGGGGGGTTCTTTTCTCGTTAGAGCAGTGGGGGGGCCTGGGGGGGGCTCCCCTCATTGCACCCCCTTTTTCCCCTCCAGACTATGTCTATTTTGAGAACTCCTCCAGCAACCCCTACCTCGTCCGCCGCATTGAGGAGCTCAACAAAGTGAGAAGCCACCTCCCGGGCTTGGGGGGGGTCACAATCCCCAATGGATGTGGGGGTGTCCCCCTGCCCCCTCCTCACCTTTGTGCCCCCCCCCCCCCGCCCCCAGACTGCCAATGGTAACGTGGAGGCCAAGGTCGTCTGCCTCTTCCGCCGGCGGGACATCTCCAGCAGCCTCAACAGCTTGGCCGACAGCAATGCCCGTGAGTGCGGAGGGGTACAAAGGGGGGGCTCTGTCCCCCCTATTCCCTTTCCCCAGGGCTGGTGGGGGGTGCAGGTCCCAGTTTGCCACCGCTCCTGCCTTGGGGTGTTCGGTTCCCTGAGGATGCTGCGAGCCCCCACCCCAGACTTGGGCTGCCCCCCAAAGTGGGGGGAGCTGTGCTGTGCCAGCCTGCCTGCTGGATGGGGGGAGTCTGGGGGGGGCACAAATGCACCCTGATGCAGTGGGGATGTGAGATGGGGAGGCGGGGGGGGCAGAGTGGGGGGGTGTGGGGAAGGGGTGAGGCACAGCACAGCCTCCCCACCCCCTAGCTGGCAGAGTGGGGAGGTTCTGACCCTGATGGGGGGGCCTGGGGCTGCCCCCAGGGGGCTGCTGCACCCCCTCCGGTGTTCCCATGCTTGTAAACAGGGTTGGGCTGCCCCCCCCCCCCGTTGTCCCTGCTCCCTCCTCGGCCTGGGCTGCTGCCAAAACCCAGGGGGGGGTCCTGGGAGAACAATGAGCCTCCCTGCTTGATGGCGTGCGGGGGGAGCCCCCTCTAACCCCCCCTGCCTGCACCCAGGCGAGTTCGAGGAGGAGTCCAAGCAGCCCACCATGACGGAGCAGCAGCGGCACCAACTGAAGCACCGGGAGCTCTTCCTCTCCCGGCAGTTTGAGTCGCTGCCGGCCACCCACATACGGTGCGTGCCGGTGGTGGGGGGGGGCAATGACAATTTGGGGGGGAGGGCACCTCGCTGTGACACCCCAACTCCGTGCCCCACAGGGGGAAGTGCAGTGTGACGCTCCTCAACGAGACTGACATCTTGGGCCAGTACCTGGAGAAGGAGGTGAGCCCCACACCCTTCCAAAGGGGCTGATTTGGGGTCCCCCCTCACTCAGCTGACCCCCCCATACATTCTCCCCCCACCCCAGGACTGCTTCTTCTACTCGCTGGTGTTTGACCCTGTCCAGAAAACCCTCCTGGCCGACCAGGGCGAGATCCGGGTCGGCTGCAAGTACCAGGCAGAAATCCCAGACCGGCTGGCTGAAGGTTGGGGGGGCTCTGCAGTGCATGGGGGGGGCTCTGCAGCACGAGGGGGGTGTGGGGATTCAGCCTGACCCCCTCTAACACCCCCCCCCCCCAAGGTGAGTCAGACAACAGAAACCAGCAGAAGATGGAGATGAAGGTGTGGGACCCCGACAACCCCCTGACGGACCGGCAGATAGACCAGTTCCTGGTGGTGGCCCGGTGAGCTGAGGCTGGGGGAGCGGGGGGGGGAACCACGGCGGGGGGGCCTGCTGACCCCCCCACCCCCCTGTGTCACCCCCTAGAGCCGTTGGGACCTTCGCCCGTGCCCTAGACTGCAGCAGCTCCATCCGGCAGCCCAGCCTGCACATGAGCGCTGCTGCTGCCTCCCGGGACATCACGCTGGTGAGGGCTGGGGGGCCAAGGGGACCCCAGTTTCAGAGCAGGGCGGGGCTCCTCCTCATCATCCCCCCCCCCGTTCTGTGTCCCCGTCCCAGTTCCACGCCATGGACACGCTGCAGCGCAATGGTTATGACCTGGCCAAAGCCATGTCGACGCTGGTGCCGCAGGGGGGGCCGGTGCTGTGCCGGGATGAGATGGAGGAGTGGTCGGCCTCCGAGGCCATGCTTTTCGAGGAGGCGCTGGAGAAATACGGGAAGGACTTCAATGACATCCGGCAGGATTTTGTGAGTTGGGGGGGGGCACAGGGTGGGGGGTGAAGGGGTGAACGACACCCCTACAGTGAGGGATCACTCTGTCCTCTCCCTGTAGCTGCCCTGGAAGTCCTTGGCTAGCATTGTGCAGTTCTACTACATGTGGAAGACCACCGACCGCTACATCCAACAGGTAATGTGGGGCTGCTGTGTTTTGGGAGGGGTGCCGTGAGCCCCCCTGCGCTGTGCTTTTGCCATCTTATCTCTGTCTCTGCTTGCAGAAGAGGCTGAAGGCAGCAGAGGCAGACAGCAAGCTGAAGCAAGTCTACATCCCCACCTAGTAAGCTGTGGAGAGGGTGCTCCTGGGGGGGCCTAGACCCCCATATGGGCTTGGAGGGGGACATGGGGACCCGCTGATCCCTCTGACTCCCCTGTCCTTTTGTTTTCTGCAGCACAAAGCCAAACCCCAACCAGATCATCTCGGTGGGCTCCAAACCCGGCATGAACGGGGCCGGCTTCCAGAAGGGGCTGACCTGCGAGAGCTGCCACAGTCAGTGGGATAGGGGGGTATATGGAAGGAGGGGGCATATTTGGTCTGAGGTGTGCTATAGGGGGTTGGGAGGGAAGCAGGGGTGACAAAGGGGCAGGAATGGAGGTATATAAGGATTAGGGGGGTAGCCAGGCAGCTATAAGGGCTGGGGGGCAGAGGCATAGAGAGGTTCAGGGGGCAGCTGGGCAGGAGCAGGGCTATATAGGGGATAGTAGAGCAGGCTATGAATGTTATGGAGGCAGCAGAGTAGCAATCAGAGCAAGAAGGGGGGGTTTGGGGGCAGCAGAAGTGCAGCGTCTCTGTGTCCCTCCCTTGGGGGGTTTCCCACACCCACCATGTGTTCCCCCCCCCAGCCACCCAGTCTGCCCAGTGGTACGCCTGGGGCCCCCCCAACATGCAGTGCCGCCTCTGCGCCTCGTGCTGGATCTACTGGAAGAAGTATGGGGGGCTGAAGACCCCCACGCAGCTGGAGGGGGCGGCCCGTAGCGCCTCGGTGAGCCCCGCTGTGGGGCCGGTGTGGAGGGGGGGGAGCGTGGGGTGCGCAGAGCACTGAGTCCCCGCTGTCTCCTGGCAGGAGCCGCACTCTCGGGGTCACCTCTCGCGCCCCGAGGCGCAGAGCCTCTCTCCGTACACCACCAGCGCCAGCCGGGCCAAGCTGCTGGCCAAGAACCGCCAGACCTTCCTGCTGCAGACCACGCGGCTGACGCGCCTGGCGCGCCGCCTGTGCCGCGACGTGCTGCAGCCGCGCCGCGCCGCGCGCCGCCCCTACGCCCCCATCAACGCCAACGCCATCAAGGCCGAGTGTAGGTGATGGGGAGAAAAGGGGGCTTGGGGGGAGCGGGGAGACACGGGGTGCAGATGGTGACATCCCGGAGGAGCTGCGTCCAGCGCTCGACACGAGGGGGTTGTGGAGATCGTAGAATCACTGAATCCCAGTTTGGAAAGGAACTTAAAGCTCCTCCAGCCCCTGCCACGGGCGCGGGCACCTTCCACTGGAGCAGGTTGCTCCAAGCCCGGTCCAACCTGGCCTTGAGCACTGCCAGGGATGGGGCAGCCACGGCTTCTCCGGGCACCTCAGCACCTTCACAGGGAAGAACTGCCTAAGAGCTCATCTCAGTCTCTCCAGTGGCAGGGGGTTAGAACTGGATGAGCTTTAAGTTCCCTTCCAAACCCAAACCATTCCATGATCCTAATGCTGTCAGATCCCCCCTTACCTCCCTCTCTTCTCCCATAGGCTCCATCCGCTTGCCCAAGGCCGCCAAGACCCCCCTCAAGATCCACCCACTGGCTCGGCTTCCCCTCGCAGCCATCATCAAGGAGCTGGGTGAGGACTTGGGGTCCCCAGGGTGGGGGGGTGGTTGGTGGCTATGGGGGCTGCATTGTGGGGCTCCTCCTGGGAGCCAAGGGTTGGCTGTGGGGTCCTCTGGGGCACTATGGAGCAGTCCCTGACCCCCTGTTTCTCCCCCCAACAGCCGCACAAGCCCCCTTGAAGCCGAAGACACCGAGGGGCACTAAAACCCCCATCAACCGGAACCAGCTGAGCCAGAGCAGGGGGCTGGCGGGGCTGGTGGGCAAAAGGGGCTACGATGGGGGGGGCGAAGGCCACCGCCCCACCCGGGTACGGGTACGGAGCCGGGGGGGGCTGCAAGGGGACAGTGAGGGCCATACGATGGCTTCTATGGGGCTGGGGTCGGTGCTGTGGGAAGGGGGGGGCGGTTTGGGAAAGGGTACGGGGGGGGTCCGTGGTGATTGACGGTGTATGGGGGGGGCTGTGATTGACGGGGGGTGGTGCCTGGGGTGATTGACAGGGGGCGGGACCAGTGGGAACGGGACTCACCCTGATTGGTGGAGAGAGACCCTGGGGGCGGACACAGGGGTCCATTGACAGGGGCTGAGGGGCGTGGTTCTGGGTTGACTGACAGCTCCCGCAATCAATGGGCGTGGCGGGGGTAAGGAAAGGCGATGTGTGATTGGTGGAGGGGCGGGACCTCACACTGCCTCACTCAGGTTGGCTCCTCGGGGCTCCCCTTCTCGGCCAACGGGCGCCCCCTGGCTGCGGGGCTGCGCACCGGCGCCCCGCCCGCCAGCAAGCGCCAGAAGCTGAACCCCGCGGACGCCCCCAACCCCGTCGTCTTCGTGGCCACAAAGGACACCAGGTTGTGAGGGGGGAAGCGGCGTTAGGGGTGGGGGCTGTGGGGCAGACGGGGGGTGCCCTCCCTCACTAACACCCCTCCCAATCCCTCTGTCCCCGCAGGGCGCTGCGGAAGGCATTGACGCACCTGGAGCTCCGCCGCGCCGCCCGACGCCCCAACCTGCCCCTCAAGGTGAAACCGGGGCTGCCCCTGCGGCCCGGGGGGGCTCTGGCACCCTCCGCACCCCCCCACCCCGCCAGCACCTCAGAGCCCATTGTCCTCGAGGACTGACCCCCCCCTTCCCCCCCCGTCCCCGCCGGGCCGGGCCCCTTTTGTATTTTTTTTATTTCCATAGAACCCGCGGGGGCCGCGGGCCCGGGGCCGGGCCTGGAGCCGGTCCAGAGTCCCCCCCGCTGCCCCCCCGACCCCCTGCAGGCCCCTTTTGTACGTGGAGCAATGCCCCCGGTTTTGTATCTCGGGCTGTCCCGGTTCTGTAGCGACAGGAAATAAAAGAAAAGGCGATTTTTCTTCACCGGGATCCGACAACCGGCACGGGGGGGGGGGCGGGCACGGGGGAAGAGCCCTGCGCGGAACGGCTGTTGCGGGTTGCGTTTCCGGGGGAGCTGAGAGCGGGAACGGAGCATTTACGATGGGTACTCGTAGGGGGAAGCGAGGCGGGACGGACTGCTTCCGGCGGAAGGTGCCGTGAGGGAGACGAGCGCGGGAGGGCGCCGGGTCCCGGTGCGGGCTCCGCCATGGACGTGGGCTCCGGTTCCGGCTCCGCCGCTGACCCCGACCCCGCTTCCCCCGGTTTCGGCCTCGCCGTGGACGCGGGCTCCGGTTCCGGCCCCGCCGCTGCCCCCGACCCCGCTTCCCCCGGTTCCGGCCCCGCCGTGGACGCCGGCACGGAGCCGGGCTCCGACCCTTTGGCAGACCCCGACGTGGAGGCGCTACCGCGGGGCGGGTTCCGCTGCCGCCTGTGCCAAGTGTCGGCTGCCAACCGTGAGTATCGGGACCTCCGGTGTTGGGGATGCGGGCTCCGGGTTTCCGGCTGAGCGCACTGCTCCCCCCCACCACCCCCTGCGCAGGGCCGAGCCTAACGGAGCATCTGCGGGGCAAGAAGCACCAGCGGCTGCGGAGCCTGCGGGCCGAGCGCCGGGCACAGGAGCAGCGCAGCCTCTTCGTCAGCGGCTTTGCCCGCGGCACCTCGGGGGAGGAGCTCTGCGAGTACTTCGGGGCCTTCGGGGAGGTGGCGGCCGTCGTGATGGACAAGGAGAAGGTGGGGATGAGCTGCAGGGACCGGGCTGGGGAGCACAGGGCCGGGGCTGATGCCATGTGCCCCCCCTCTGCAGGGTGCCTATGCCATCGTGGAGCTGCAGGATGCTGCCAGCCGGGAGCGGGCACTGGCGGAGCCCCAGCACAGCCTGGCCGGGCACCGGCTCCGTGTCCGTCCCCGGGAGCAGAAGAGCTTTGCCTATGGCACCGCGGGGCGCGGCAGCCACCGGGACCCCCTCAGCCCAGGGCGGCTGGAGCAGGCGCTTTGGCAGGCCTCCGATGTGAGGAGGGAAGGGGGGAGTCTCCTGCAGGTTTTGGGGGTCCCAGAGGTTATGGGGGTCCAGGGATGGGGAGGGACGTGCCCCAGAGCCATCGGTGACACCGGTTCCTGCAGGTGGACTCTCAGATGTCGCAGCTGGTGGGGCTGCTGGAGCTGAGCGAGGACGAGCGGCGCGTGCGGCACCTCCTGGTCACGCTCTTCCAGGAGGTTTTCACTGAGTTCTTCCCTGGTGAGTGTCCTCCTCATGCCCTGTGTGCCCACGTGCAAGCACAGAACACAGTCCCATCCTTCACACCCCCACCCAGGCTGTGCCATTGTGCCCTTTGGCTCCAGTGTAAACGGCTTCGACACCCACGGCTGCGATCTGGACCTGCTCCTGGACCTGGAGCCCACCAAGTCCCTCCAGGCATCATCACAAGCTGCTCCCAGGGCTGGATCCGGTTCCGGCGCCGAGGATTCCATCCTGAGCGACATTGACCTGGCGGCAACGCCGGCGCCGGAGGTGCTGGAGCTGGTGGCGACGGTTCTGCGGCGCTGTGTGCCGGGCGTCCGCCGCGTCCGCGCCGTTCCCACCGCCCGCCGCCCCGTCGTCAAGTTCTGCCACAAGCAGTCAGGGCTGGCGGGGGACATTTCCATTGACAACAGGTCTGGGGGTGCAGGGCTGGGGGAAGGGGACGGTGTCACCCTCCTGGTGCTGTGTCCGTTCCCATGACGCTGTGTGTCCACCCAGGCTGGCGCTGCTCAACACGCGGTTCCTGCAGCTCTGCGCTGAGGCAGACGAGCGTGTGCGGCCGCTGGTGTATGCGGTGCGGCTGTGGGCCAAGCAGCAGGGCCTGGCTGGTGAGCGTGGGCAGGGAGCTCATGGCAGGGTCCATTGGTGGGCATGGAGAGGCTCTGACACCGATTTCCCTCAGGAAACCCTGCCGGGGGAGGCCCCCTCCTCAATAACTATGCCCTGACGCTGCTGGTGCTGTTCTTCCTGCAGACGCGCAGCCCCCCCGTGCTGCCAACCGTCGCACGGCTGCGGGACTTGGCAGGTAGGAGCCCTCTGTCTGTCCCTCTGTCACCTTTTGCTTGTGGCCACCCTCTCATGGCTGCTCTGCTCCAGGAGATGAGGATCGCACCGTTGTGTGTGGATGGGACTGCAGCTTCCCCCGGGATGTGGCATTGCTGGAGCCCAGCACCAACACTGAGAGTTCCTGTGAGTGCTGGGCTGGGGGTATGGGGGGGACCCCCGCACCCCGGCGTTGCCCTCACTGCTCCCTCCCGCAGGCTCGCTGCTGGCTGAGTTCTTCCACACCTTCGGGGACTTTGACTTCCCAGGACAGGTGATCTCGCTGCGGGAAGGCCGAGCGCTGCCGCTGCCACCCCCTGCCCTCCCCGAGGCCAGCGAGGGGCTGAAGCTGGGCCCCCTCAACCTGCAGGACCCCTTTGAGCTGAGCCACAACGTGGCAGCCAATGTCAATGAGAAAACAGCGTCGCGCTTCGGGCGCTGCTGCCGCGACGCCGCCAAATACTGCCGCAGCCTGCAGTACCGGCAGAAATCCAGCAAGGGCCGGGCCTGGGGGCTCACACGGCTCTTCCAGCCGGGAGCAGTGGAACCAGGAGCAGGGAACGCCGGCACTTTCCTCATCAACATTCCCTTGGGCTCCACTGGAGGCTCCGAGCAGCTCAGCCAGGAGCCCCGTGGCCGCGGCCCATGGTTCTGGGAGGTCTGTGCCGCCATCGGCTTCGTGCTGAGGGATGTTCTCAAGTGCAGCTGCACCGCGGGGAAGCCACCGGGAGCTCCCAGGGAGGAGCTGCGGCTCTCAGGGGACTCAGTGCTGCCTGAGGAGCAGCCAATGGCACCGGACATGGAGGAGGGACCGGTGGCAGTGGGCTGCAAGCGTCGTGCTCCCGAGACACCCAATGGCACCGAGCTTCCCGGTGTGAAGCGACCACGGATGAACGTCCCTGAGGAGACAGCGAATTGGAGCTGCACCGTGTGGCACCGTGTGTGGACGGGCAGACGCCGCGTCCGCCGGCAGCTGCAGCACAGCGATGGCCCTGAGGGGCCGGATGGGGATGAGCTGGAGCTGGAGCAGAAGGTGTCAGAGGCCATCGTGCAGCAGGAGGGCACCGGGCACCCAGCAGAGCCGCTGCTTCGCTTTGAGGCCAGCGCCCGGGTGGGGGGCACACGGTGGGTGCTGCTGCGCCTGCTCCCATCCCCAGCCCCCCCCGGGCCTCTGTTCAGGGACTTTTTCCACTTTCTCCAGAGTTTTCTCCCCACCGCGGTGCGGCGGCGCCTGAGCAGGGGACTGCCGGGGGATGCAGCCCCCCAGGAGCAGGGTGACAGAGGGGAGTTTTGTACCCCCTGATGTGGTTTTTGCAGTAAAAGAGCTGTTTTGCAGCCGTGTCCCGTAGAGGTTCGCGTGGGGAGTCCCGGGTGGAGGTGTTTGGGGAGAGAAAAGGAAATAATGGAGGAAAGGGGGCGAGAAGGCAAAGGGCGGTTGTAGGAGCCGGGGTGCGGCGGGGGCGCGGCATGGAACTGTCCAATTGCAATAGGTGATGTGCTGAAGGGCGTGGCTATGCTAATGAGCATCATCTGGCGAGAAGGGGACGCCGGGAGACTCCTTTTGGCGGAGGTTTCTGGAGCTCGTGGGGAATCGGTGCCAGCGGAACCGGGACGAGCGGTCGGGGGCAGTGCGGGGAGCGGAGCGGGAAAGCGGAGGGAGGGCAGTGAGAGGTGGCCGTGAGGTAGGTGAGAGCGGCGGCGGTTGCGGGTTGTGTCGGGGGGGTGTTTGGGTATCGCTTCTCGGCCTTTTGGCTAAGATCAAGTGTAGTATCTGTTCTTATCAGTTTAATATCTGATACGTCCTCGAGGAGAGGACTTTATATTAAACGTATTTTTGTTGGCTGGAGTCGGCGGCGGAGCTCGCTCCAACCGCTCCGCGCATCGTCCCGGTATTGCATTGCCTCCGGGCTCGGTGCACCCCTGTGGGGACCCTGTGGTGGTGAAAGACAGAGCGAAGGGGTCGTGTCCGTGTTGGCGTGCGCGGTGCTGGGAGCTGGGAGCGTGTGTGCGCTGTGGGTGCTGCTGAGCCCCCTCGGGGATGGCTTTGATGCCCCCTCTGTGGGCAGAGCTGCGGTCCCGTCCCCATCCCCTCCATGCTCTACAGAGGAGGAGTGGGAGCAGCTCCCATAGGAGCCGGGCTGAGGGCATTGGGGCTGCTGAGGCTGGAGAAGAGGAGCTGCGAGGAGAGCTGAGAGCAGCTTCCGGGGTGTGGAGGGGGCTGCGGGGATGGTGGGGAGGGACCTTCATGAGGGACTGGAGCGATGGGAGAAGGGGATGGGTTCAGCCTGGAACAGGGTGGGGATACTGCAATTAGTTTGGGTACTCATTATCAAAGTCTCCTCCCTTTTGGCGCTTGCGCACTGCCCTCTGATGGTCGTGGGCAGGGGTCTTCAAGATGAAGTAAGCAGTCTTCCTCACGGTGCACGTTTCACCTTTGGCACAGTGGGATGCCCCAGTAATCCCAATCAGCTGAACCCAGCCGTGTCTGCAAGGTTCTGAGAGCGGGCAAAGCTTTAGAGCAGTGTGACCTTGGTGCAAAATGTATTGCAAGCAGGACAGGATGGGCACACAAGGAGTATCCGAAGGCAGCAGAGCCCTAACAGAGGTTTCGGTGAATCGGGCAAGTATAAGAATTTGTGTATGCCCAATTGTTTCCCAATGTAAATTTGAGAGGTTTCACAAAATATGCCTTTTCGCTCTGCCCAGTGCCTCCCTTTACCGTTACAAATTCTTTTCCCTCTGATTTAAAGCCAAAGAAGTTGCTGCTGTATCCGCTAAAATTCCACTTTATTTCCTCTAGTCCCCAGCTTTAATTTAACCAGTGGATCCGCTAGGGGAGATTCCCCAGGTCCCCATCAGCCTAGTTCCAATTCAGTCACCGGAGACACCCCATGGCGCTCCCCCCAGGGCAGCCCCACTTCCAATGTCCAAACTCCTCACAGCACGCACACCGATCCGGTCCCACAGGAGAAGAACCAATCCCCCACCTCCTCCTGACATCCCTCCTCCACCAGTTTCAAAGCATCCATGATAGCCGTGCCTATAGCACAACTCTCCCTGTTCCCAATTCCTATGCGCTCTCCATGCTTCCTCCTTCACTCCCGTATCCAACAAGCCCTCAGTCCCGTCTGTCAACGTGTCTGTTCCCACTTGTCCGCCTGCCCCAGCGCTCATCCCATGCTCAAACACAGGAGGTGCCCGAGATCCCCTCCTTTCCCCCTTGGGTTTCCCTTCTTTCTCCCTCACCGTTGCTCACCCCCCTCTGCAGGGGCTGCAGATGCCTCTGCAACAGCGCTTCTGCTTTAACCCTTTCTTAACTCTGGATGCGAGTCTGCTGCTTGTTGCCAGTGACAGCCACCTCTTCCTCCTTATCACCATCAGATAGGACAGATGCAGAGGGTGCTCCCCTCCAGGCACTTGTGATACATAATTTTCCAACCTGTCTTCCTGATTACTCTGCGTGTTGTGGGGTTTTGTTGGGGTTTTGTTTCTTAGGTTTTGTTATTTATTTCTATTTAACTTTAAACACCTTTCCCCAATGCCATCGGCTGAACAACATCTCTCCCGCTCAGCTTCCTGGTGTTCCTTGTCCTTTCCCACAGCCAAATTAAGGGATCTGGTGGAGCTATATTCATTTTGCATTCTGTCTGTCACTCTGGGGGGTTTCTTAAAGTGAAAACCATATCTGCATACATCACTTCATCCCGTTTTCTTTGCCGCCTCAAAAACAACATTGATTGTAACAATATATTATAATTCGGAGTCCCATTTTTAGGCCATTTTTCCCGATCTTCCCAAGCATACAAAGGCCGCCATTGGTTACAATATTTTACCAATGTTTTCTTATTTACTGAGCCCCCAGGAACCCTCCCACTTCTTTCCCATGTGCCACAATGCACATTTCCATTATCAATCCCACATTCACACACACACACACGGGATCCCACAGACTCACTGCACACAGTTACACCACTTGAGACAGAGACTGGAATTCAATGGAACAAACAACAATTAATGACACAGTTCTGTATGCAAACCGCTTGTCTGCCACCAAAAGAGATAATATGTTGTGAACAAGCAGGACACTTAGCTGGGATATACAAACAGCAGTGATGGCAGATAGGGCAAAGGCGTTTGAGCCCCGCGCCAGGGAGCTCGAACACTCCTTTGCCCGTTATCCCCTACGCTGCTCTCCTGGTCCTTCAGCTCTCCCAGATTCCCACAAACTGCTCGTACGAATTCCCCTGAACGTTCACTCCGGTCCCAATCAGACCAATTTCCCGGGCAATGAACACCCCAAAAATACCACCCAATATCACCGACACTTTATCCTTACAGAACAAACAGTGAAAGATGGAAATTGGTTCACACACAACACTACGGTGGATAGCACAGCAAAACGCAACACCAGGTCCCATTTCATAAGACATAGACGCTTCGTCCGTCTCCGGCCGCTCTCCTCAGGAGAACACGGAACCGCGGATCAGGGCTGCGCACTCACTTCGTAGCTGTGCCACGTCTCACTCACCCAAAACTCTCATTCACACGAGGGCCCCTCTCTCAATGCCCCACTTCACACAGAATGTCCTCTGAGCCAACAGTTGGTAACACAGGAATGTCAAGGTTGTATCCACCAAAGGTTCGCAAGGCCCTTAGTAGTCCCTCTTTATTGATACCCTTGTATCAATACACCAGACTGTTAGGAAACCAAAGTAACAGTTACCCTTCTATTAACACCCTTGTATCAATACCCTACCAGACTGTTAACAGTTACCCTTGTATCGATACCCTACCAAACCCTCAGTACAGTTACCAAACCAAACCAATAGTTACTGTTGTATCTATTCCCAACCAGCCCTGGGAAGAGCACACATGCTCTTTACCTCGCATAGGACATCTCCTCATGGCTTTTAGGTATCCCCTGCACCTAAACATCCCTGATGATTCAGCAGTGATGGTCCTTGTCTGCCCCTGCGCTGATCTGAGAGAGTGGGGGTGTCCTCCTGAGAAATCTCGGGGGCACCTGGATGAGTGCCATCCTCAGCAGGTCCCGCAGCCGGACAGAGATTGTCCCATCTGGGGTGCCAAATTGAAGCACACAATCAGACTCTACAACTCCAGGGGAGTTCCAAAGCAGGTATGTTTAGTACGGTACCGGGTGCAAGGGGGATCGCTCCTCCTGACTTGCACACTGAGGGGTTCAACGAGCAGATATTTATTACACACAAACATGCACATTCATCAGGTTCCCAAGGGATCGGTGGGGATATTACAATTACTTTAGTTACTCATAAGCATCTGCCTCCTCCCTTTTCCCCCAGTAATCCCAATCAGCTGAACCCAGCTGTATCTGCAAGGTTCTGAGAGCTGGCAAAGCTTTAGAGCAGTGTGACCTTGGTGCAAAATGTATTGCAAGCAGGACAGGATGGGCACACAAGGAGTATCCTAAGGCAGCAGATGTTCGGGAGTCACTGCCTCCAAACCAACTGATAATTAGAAGGATGGAAAGAAAGAATTCACTCATTAGAAGGATGAAAAGAAAACATTCACTCTTGTTAGTGAGACTGCTGAATTCTGTTATCACACACAGACTTACAACACAAACCTTGTTCTCTATCTTAGGTCTAAGTTCATTGAAAAGTGTTTTAACCCTATGTTTTCCAGGCATTTGCCTTCCTTTTATCACAGGGGAAGAGCAGGTTGCATTTAAGGCCCAAGTTCTTCCTTCCGAGGGTGCTGAGTCGCTGGCACAGGGTGCCCAGAGAAGCTGTGTCTGCCCCATCCCTGGCAGTGCTCAAGGCCAGGCTGGGCACAGGGCTTGGAGCAAGCTGCTGGAGTGGAAGGTGTCCGTGCCTGGGGCAGGGGTAGGAGCTGGATGCTGCTGCGCCTGCTCCCATCCCCAACCCCCCCGGGGCCTCTGTTCAGGGACTTTTTCCACTTTCTCCAGAGTTTTCTCCCCACCACGGTTCTGCGGCGGCTGAGCCGGAGGCTGCAGGCCCCCAGGATGGGGGACAGAGGGGCGTTTTGTACCCCCGATGTGGTTTTTGCAGTAAAAGTGCTGTTTTGCAGCCGTGTCCCGTAGAGGTTCGCGTGAGGAGTCCCGGGTGGAGGTGTTTGGGGAGAGAAAAGGAAATAATGGAGGAAAGGGGGCGAGAAGGCAAAGGGCGGCTGTAGGAGCCGGGGTGCGGCGGGGGCGCGGCATGGAACTGTCCAATTGCAATAGGTGATGAAGGGCGTGGCTATGCTAATGAGCATCAGCTGCGCGAAGGGGACGCCGGGAGACTCCTTTTGGCGGAGGTTCCTGGAGCTCGTGGGGAATCGGAGCCCTCGGTACCGGGAGGATCGGTGGGAAATTTCTCTGGGAGCGTGCGGGAAGGTGGAGGGAAGGCGCAGCGCGGTGACCGTGTGGTAGGCAAGTGCGGCCGCGGTTGCGGGTTATGTCTTGGGGGTGTTTGGGTATCGCTTCTCGGCCTTTTGGCTAAGATCAAGTGTAGTATCTGTTCTTATCAGTTTAATATCTGATACGTCCTCGATGAGAGGACTTTATATTAAACGTATTTTTGTTGGCTGGAGTCGGCGGCGGAGCTCGCTCCAACCGCTCCGCGCATCGTCCCGGTATTGCATTGCCTCCGGGCTCGGTGCACCCCTGTGGGGACCCTGTGGCGGTGAAAGACAGAGCGAAGGGGTCGTGTCCGTGTTGGCGTGCGCGGTGCTGGGAGCTGGGAGCGTGTGTGCGCTGTGGGTGCTGCTGAGCCCCCTCTGTGGGCAGAGCTGCGGTCCCGTCCCCATCCCCTCCATGGTCTGCAGAGGAGGGGCGGGAGCAGCTCCCATAGGAGCCGGGCTGAGAGCATTGGGGCTGCTGAGGCTGGAGAAGAGGAGCTGCGAGGAGAGCTGAGAGCAGCTTCCGGGGTGTGGAGGGGGCTGCGGGGATGGTGGGGAGGGACCTTCATGAGGGCCTGGAGCGATGGGAGAAGGGGATGGGTTCAGCCTGGAACAGGGCGATGCACGGAATCAGACTCTACAGCTCAAGGAGGGTTATAAAGCAGGTGTGTGTATTAGGGCACCGGGTGCAAAGGGGATCGCTCCTCCTAACTTGGCACACCGAGGGGTTCAGCGAGCAGATATTTATTACACACAAACATGCACATTCATCAGGTTCCTGAGAGAGCAGTGGGGATATTACAATTAGTTTGGGTACTCATTATCAAAGTCTCCTCCCTTTTGGCGCTTGTGCACTGCCCTCCAATGGTCTTGGGCAGGGGTCTTCAAGATGAAGTAAGCAGTCTTCCTCACGGTGCACGTTTCACCTTTGGCACAGTGGGATGCCCCAGTAATCCCAATCAGCTGAGCCCAGCCGTGTCTGCAAGGTTCTGAGAGCGGGCAAAGCTTTAGAGCAGTGTGACCTTGGTGCAAAATGTATTGCAAGCAGGACAGGATGGGCAGACAAGGAGTATCCTAAGGCAGCAGATGTTCGGGAGTCACTGTCTGCAAACCAACTGATAATTAGAAGGATGGAAAGAAAGAATTCACTCGTTAGAAGGATAAAAAGAAATCACTCACTCCTGCTACAGGTTGGGCAGAGAAGAGATTCAGAGCAGCCCAAGGAGAAGGACTTGGGGGTGTTTGTCGATGAGAAACTGAACATGAACCGGCTGCAGTGTGTGCTCACAGCCCAGAAAGCCAACCGTATCCTGGGCTGCATCAAAAGGAGCGTGACCCGCAGGTCGAGGGAGGTGATCCTGCCCCTCTGCTCTGCTCTCGTGAGACCTCACTTGGAGTATTGTGTGCAGTTCTGGTGTCCTCAACATCAAAAGGACATGGAACTGTTAGAACAAGTCCAGAGGAGGCCACGAGGATGATCAGGGGACTGGAGCATCTCCTGTATGAAGATAGGCTGAGAAAGGTGGGGCTGTTCAGCCTGGAGAAGAGAAGACTGCGTGGAGACCTCATAGCAGCCTTCCAATACCTGAAGGGGGCCTATAGGGATGCTGGGGAGGGACTCTTCATTAGGGACTGTAGTGGTAGGACAACGGGTAATGGGTTCAAACTGAAACAGGGTAAGTTTAGATTGGATATGAGGAAGAACTTCTTTACTGTAAGGGTGGTGAGGCACTGGAATGGGTTGTCCAGAGAAGCTGTGAATGCTCCATCGCTTTCGGTGTTCAAGGCGGGGCTGGACAGAGCCTTGGGTGGCATGGTTTAGTGGGAGGTGTCCCTGCCCATTGCAAGGGGATTGGAACTGGATGATCCTATGGTCCTTTCTAACCCTAACTATTTTATGATTCTATGATTCTATGTTCGTAAGTGTCCTGTGCTCAGCAGCAGTCATTTTTCTCCTCGGTAGCTGGTGCAGCGCTGTGTTTCTGATTTTGGGCCTGGGAACAGCGCTGATAACACCGATGTTTTCAGTTTCTGCTTGGGGATCTTTTGGTCTGACCAAGGACTTTGTGAGCCTCATGCTCAGAAATGGCCCGGGAGCCAGCGATGGCCGAAATGGTGCGGGAACGCGGCCCCGGGACCAGCGGCTGAGCCCCCTACCGCCGAGCACAGCCCGGAGCAGCAGGAGGAGATGATGGTGGTGGAGAAGCCGAGCCCCGAGGCCGAGCTGAGCCCTGTGGCTAGCGAGTAGGAGGGTCAGGCGGCGGCCGAGCCCAGCTCTGCCGCGGCCGAGAGCATCCCCCGGGAGCCACCCACAGAGCCCCACGAGCCTGAGCCCCAGGAGGATGCAGGAGACCACGCAGCACTTCCCAGCAAGGCAGAGGAGGAAGATCTGGACTCAGACAAAGAGCAGCTGGTGGTGAGAGAGCCGGCAAGCGCAGCAGCTGCCCCAGCCCCAGTGACAAGCACAGCAGCATCATTTGACAGCTCTGAAGGGTTTGAATGGCCTTTGGGTACCCTTGAGACCTGCCTGCTGATTGTGATGGGGATCAGCATGTTGGCACACATCCAGAGTGTGTTTTACCCATGGCCATTTTGTCTGGTCCTGAGAGTTAAGCAGAGTGGGGTGTGGGCCTTGTATGGGGTTAGACTATGATCCAGGAGCACCAAGAGATTTTCCCCGAGGCTGGACAGTCACGAGTGGCAGGGGGTGTGGGACTGTATGGGCGAGTATCTAATCCACTGGGCCCCTCCAGTGCTTTGTAAGTGTCGGAGATGGAAGGCAGCCGTATGGAGTCCCCAACGACAAGCTGCAGAAACTGCTGGGGGGAGAGTGAATTATTTTGAGCCTGGTGGGCCCATGACACCTCAGGCCAGGAGGGCAGAGATGCAGCATAGAGATGGACTCATGATCAAGGGGTGGACTTAGCAATGGACACTATTGCCCACATTATTCACCAGTGTGAACACTGCACACAGCACCCCCTGCTCTGAAAGACTGTTGCAAGAGATGGAGCCTGAAATCATGGACTGGATGGACTCAGCAGCTTCGTAGGGATTGGTCCATGCACTAAGGGATGATCTCTCTCCCTCTGTGTGTGTGTGTGGATGTATATATATATTTGTGATAGTATATTGTAAATGTGGGATCTGAGCATGACGTGAATGGTATGGAATAAGGAGTGGAATGCACTGGGTTCAGCAGCAGCAGTCATTTTTTCACCTTCTCCATAGCTGGTGCAGCGCTGTGTTTTTGATTTTGGGCCTGGGAACAGCGCTGATAACACCGATGTTTTCAGTTGCTGCTTGGTGATGTTTTGGTCTGACCAAGGACTTTGTGAGCCTCGTGCTCTGCCAGGGAGGAGGGGAAGCCAGGAGGAAGCACAGACAGGACACCTGACCCAAACTGACCAAAGAGGTATTCCATACCACAGCACGTCATGTCCAGGATGTAAAAACGGATGGCAGAGACCCGGAAGGGTTGGGGTGCACTGTTTGGTCAGGCTGGGGATTGGTGGTGAGCGATTGTATTCTTTCCTTGTTTTTGCCATGTCATTATTATTATTGGTGGCAGCAGCAGTGGTTTGTGTTATACCTGCTGTTTGTGTTACTGAACTGCTCTTATCTGAACCTATGGGAGTTGCATCCTTTTGACTCTCCTCCCCATACCTGTGGGACGAGGGGAAGAAAGAGGAGGGAGTGAGGGAACAAACTGCATGAGGGGCCATAAACCACGATAGTAAGAGTACTAAATTCTGTTATCACCCACAGACTTACAACACAAACTTTGTTCTGTATCTTAGACCTAAGTTAAGTTAAAGGTATTTTAACCCTATGTTTTCCAGGCACTTGCCTTCCTTATATCACAGGGGAAGAGCAGGTTGCATCTAAGGCCCAAGTTCTTCCTTCTGAGGCTGCCGAGGCGCTGGCACAGGGTGCCCAGAGAAGCTGTGTCTGCCCCATCCCTGGCAGTGCTCAAGGCCAGGCTGGACACAGGGCTTGGAGCAAGCTGCTGGAGTGGAAGGTGTCCGTGCCTGGGGCAGGGGTAGGAGCTGGATGCTGCTGCGCCTGCTCCCATCCCCAGCCCCCCCCCCCGGGGCCTCTGTTCCGGGACTTTTTCCACTTTCTCCAGAGTTTTCTCCCCACCACGGTTCTGCGGTGCCTGAGCCGGGGCCAGCCGGGGGGTGCAGCCCCCCAGGAGCGGGGGACAGAGGGGAGTTTTGTACCCCCTGATGTGGTTTTTGCAGTAAAAGAGCTGTTTTGCAGCCGTGTCCCGTAGAGGTTCGCGTGGGGAGTCCCGGGTGGAGGTGTTTGGGGAGAGAAAAGGAAATAAGGGAGGAAAGGGGGAGAGAAGGCAAAGGGCGGTTGTAGGAGCCGGGGTGCGGCGGGGGCGCGGCATGGAACTGTCCAATTGCAATAGGTGATGAAGGGCGTGGCTATGCTAATGAGCATCATCTGGCGCGTAGGGGACTTCGGGAGACTCCTTTTGGCGGAGGTTTCTGGAGCTCGTGGGGAATCGGAGTCCGCGGAACCGGAAGGAGCGGTGGGAAATTTCTCTGGGAGCGTGCGGGAAGGTGGAGGGAGGGCGGAGCGCGGTGACCGTGTGGTAGGCGAGAGCGGCGGCGGTTGCGGGTTGTGTCGGGGGGTGTTTGGGTATCGCTTCTCGGCCTTTTGGCTAAGATCAAGTGTAGTATCTGTTCTTATCAGTTTAATATCTGATACGTCCTCGATGAGAGGACTTTATATTAAACGTATTTTTGTTGGCTGGAGTCGGCGGCGGAGCTCGCTCCAACCGCTCCGCGCATCGTCCCGGTATTGCATTGCCTCCGGGCTCGGTGCGCCCCTGTGGTGGTGAAAGACAGAGCGAAGGGGTCGTGTCCGTGTTGGCGTGTGCGGTGCTGGGAGCTGGGAGCGTGTGTGCGCTGTGGGTGCTGCTGAGCCCCCTCGGGGATGGCTTTGATGCCCCCTCTGTGGGCAGAGCTGCGGTCCCGTCCCCATCCCCTCCATGGTCTGCAGAGGAGGGGCGGGAGCAGCTCCCATAGGAGCCGGGCTGAGAGCATTGGGGCTGCTGAGGCTGGAGAAGAGGAGCTGCGAGGAGAGCTGAGAGCAGCTTCCGGGGTGTGGAGGGGGCTGCGGGGATGGTGGGGAGGGACCTTCATGAGGGACTGGAGCGATGGGAGAAGGGGATGGGTTCAGCCAGGAACAGGGCGATGCACGGAATCAGACTCTACAGCTCAAGGGGAGTTATAAAGCAGGTGTGTGTATTAAGGCGCCGGGTGCAAGGGGGATCGCTCCTCCGAACCTGCACCCTGAGGGGTTCAGCGAGCAGATATTTATTACACACAAACATGCACATTCATCAGGTTTCCGAGAGAGCAGCGGGGATATTACAATTAGTTTGGGTACTCATTATCAAAGTCTCCTCCCTTTTGGCGGTTGCGCACTGCACTCCAATGGTCGTGGGCAGGGGTCTTCAAGACGAAGTAAGCAGTCTTCCTCACGGTGCACGTTTCACCTTTGGCACAGTGGGATGCCCCAGTAATCCCAATCAGCTGAACCCAGCCGTGTCTGCAAGGTTCTGAGAGCGGGCAAAGCTTCAGAGCAGTGTGACCTTGGTACAAAATGTATTGCAAGCAGGACAGGATGGGCACACAAGGAGTATCCGAAGGCAGCAGATCCCTAACAGAGGTTTCGTGAATCGGGCAACTATAAGAATTTGTGTATGCCCAATTGTTTCCTAATGTGAATTTGAGAGGTTTCACAAAATATGCCTTTTTGCTCTGCCCGGTACCTCCCTTTACCGTTACAAATTCTTTTCCCTCTGATTTAAAGCCAAAGAAGTTGCTGCTGTATCCGCTAAAATTCCACTTTACTTCCTCTAGTCCCCAGCTTTAATTTAACCAGTGGATCCGCTAGGGGAGATTCCCCAGGTCCCCATCAGCCTAGTTCCAATTCAGTCACCAAAGCCACCCCATGGCGCTCCCCTCAGGGCAGCCCCACTTCCAATGTCCAAACTCCTCACAGCACGCACACCGATCCGGTCCCACAGGAGAAGAACCAATCCCCCACCTCCTCCTGACATCCCTCCTCCACCAGTTTCAAAGCATCCATGATAGCCGTGCCTATAGCACAACTCTCCCTGTTCCCAATTCCTATGCGCTCTCCATGCTTCCTCCTTCACTCCCGTATCCAACAAGCCCTCAGTCCCGTCTGTCAACGTGTCTGTCCCCACTTGTCCTCCTGCCCCAGCGCTCATCCCATGCTCAAACACAGGAGGTGCCCGAGATCCCCTCCTTTCCCCCTTGGGTTTCCCTTCTTTCTCCCTCACCGTTGCTCACCCCCCTCTGCAGGGGCTGCAGATGCCTCTGCAACAGCGCTTCTGCTTTAACCCTTTCTAAACTCTGGATGCGAGTCTGCTGCTTGTTGCCAGTGACAGCCACCTCTTCCTCCTTATCACCATCAGATAGGACAGATGCAGAGGGTGCTCCCCTTGTAGGCACTTGTGATACATAATTTTCCAACCTGTCTTCCTGATTACTCTGCGTGTTGTGGGGTTTTGTTGGGGTTTTGTTTCTTAGGTTTTGTTATTTATTTCTATTTAACTTTCAACACCTTTCCCCAATGCCATTGGCTGAACAACATCTCTCCCGCTCAGCTCCCTGGTGTTCCTTGTCCTTTCCCACAGCCAAATTAAGGGATCTGGTGGAGCTATATTCATTTTGCTTTCCATCTGTCACTCTGGGGGGTTTCTTAAAGTGAAAACCATATCTGCATACATCACTTCATCCCGTTTTCTTTGCCACCTCAAAACCAACATTGATTGTAGCAATATATTATAATTCAGAGTCCCATTTTTATGCCGTTTTTCCCGATCTTCCCAAGCATACAAAGGCCACCATTGGTTACAATATTTTACCAATGTTTTCTTATTTACTGACCCCCAGGAACCCTCCCACTTCTTTCCCATGTGCCACAATGCACCTAAAGGACTCCTTTTCAGGATCTCACCACTCTGCTGATTTTCCATTATCAATCCCACATTCACACACACGCACACGGGATCCCACAGACTCACTGCACACAGTTACACCACTTGAGACAGAGACAGAGACTGGAATTCAATCGAACAAACAACAATTAATGACACAGTTCTGTATGCAAACCGCTTGTCTGCCACCAAAAGAGATAATATGTTGTGAACAAGCAGGACACTTAGCTGGGATATACAAACAGCAGTGATGGCAGATAGGGCAAAGGCGTTTGAGCCCCGCACCAGGGAGCTGGAACACTCCTTTGCCCGTTATCCCCTATGCTGCTCTCCTGGTCCTTCAGCTCTCCCAGATTCCCACAAACTGCTCGTATGAATTCCCCCGAATGTTCACTCCGGTCCCAATTGGACCAATTTCCCGGGCAATGAACACCCCAAAAATACCTCCAAATATCACCGACACTTTATCCTTACAGAACAAGCAGTGAAAGATGGAAATTGGTTCACACACAACACTACGGTGGATAGCACAGCAAAACGCAACACCAGGTCCCATTTCATAAGACATAGACGCTTCGTCCGTCTCCGGCCGCTCTCCTCAGGAGAACACGGAACCGCGGATCAGGGCTGCGCACTCGCTTCGTGGCTGTGCCACGTCTCACTCACCCAAAACACTCATTCACACGAGGGCCCCTCTCTCAATGCCCCACTTCACACAGAATGTCCTCTGAGCCAACAGTTGGTAACACAGGAATGTCAAGGTTGTATCCACCAAAGGTTCGCAAGGCCCTTAGTAGTTACTCTTTATTGATACCCTTGTATCAATACACCAGACTGTTAGGGAACCAAAGTAACAGTTACCCTTCTATTAACACCCTTGTATCAATACCCTACCAGACTGTTAACAGTTACCCTTGTATCGATACCCTACCAAACCCTTAGTACAGTTACTAAACCAAACCAATAGTTACTGTTGTATCGATCCCCAACCAGCCCTGGGATGAGCACGCATGCTCTTTACCTCGCATAGGACATCTCCTCATGGCTTTTAGGTATCCCCTGCACCTAAACATCCCTGATGATTCAGCAGTGATGGTCCTTGTCTGCCCCTGCGCTGATCTGAGTGAGTGGGGGAGTCCTCCTGAGAAATCTCGGGGGCACCTGGATGAGTGCCATCCTCAGCAGGTCCCGCAGCCGGACAGAGATTGTCCCATCTGGGGTGCCAAATTGAAGCACACAATCAGACTCTAGAACTCGAGGGGAGTTCCAAAGCAGGTATGTTTAGTACGGTACCGGGTGCAAGGGGGATCGCTCCTCCTGACTTGCACACTGAGGGGTTCAACGAGCAGATATTTATTACACACAAACATGCACATTCATCAGGTTCCCGGGAGAGCGGCGGGGATTTTACAATTACTTTAGGTACTCAACAGCAGAAGTGTCCTCCCTTTTGGCGCTTGCGCACTGCCCTCCGATGGTCGTGGGCAGGGGTCTTCAAGATGAAGTAAGCAGTCTTCCTCACGGTGCACGTTTCACCTTTGGCACAGTGGGATGCCCCAGTAATCCCAATCAGCTGAACCCAGCCGTGTCTGCAAGGTTCTGAGAGCGGGCAAAGCTTTAGAGCAGTGTGACCTTGGTACAAAATGTATTGCAAGCAGGACAGGATGGGCACACAAGGAGTATCCTAAGGCAGCAGATGTTCGGGAGTCACTGTCTGCAAACCAACTGATAATTAGAAGGATGGAAAGAAAGAATTCACTCGTTAGAAGGACAGAAAGAAATCATTCACTCTTGTTAGTGAGACTGCTGAATTCTGTTATCACACACAGACTTACAACACAAACCTTGTTCTCTATCTTAGACCTAAGTTCATTGAAAAGTGTTTTAACCCTATGTTTTCCAGGCACTTGCCTTCCTTATATCACAGGGGAAGAGCAGGTTGCATCTAAGGCCCAAGTTCTTCCTTCTGAGGCTGCCGAGGCGCTGGCACAGGGTGCCCAGAGAAGCTGTGTCTGCCCCATCCCTGGCAGTGCTCAAGGCCAGGCTGGACACAGGGCTTGGAGCAAGCTGCTGGAGTGGAAGGTGTCCGTGCCTGGGGCAGGGGTAGGAGCTGGATGCTGCTGCGCCTGCTCCCATCCCCAGCCCCCCCCGGGCCTCTGTTCCGGGACTTTTTCCACTTTCTCCAGAGTTTTCTCCCCACCACGGTTCTGCGGTGCCTGAGCCGGGGGCTGCCGGGGGGGTGCAGCCCCCCCGGAGCGGGGGACAGAGGGGAGTTTTGTACCCCCTGATGTGGTTTTTGCAGTAAAAGAGCTGTTTTGCAGCCGTGTCCCGTAGAGGTTCGCGTGGGGAGTCCCGGGTGGAGGTGTTTGGGGAGAGAAAAGGAAATAATGGAGGAAAGGGGGAGAGAAGGCAAAGGGCGGTTGTAGGAGCCGGGGTGCGGCGCGGGCCGGCATGCAAATGTCCAATTGCAATAGGTGATGAAGGGCGTGGCTATGCTAATGAGCATCAGCTGCGCGAAGGGGATGCCGAGAGATTCCTTTTGGCGGAGGTTTCTGGAGCTCGTGGGGAATCGGAGCCCTCGGAACCGGGACGAGCGGTCGGGGACAGGTCGGGGAGTGGAGCGGAAAAGGGACGGGAGGGCTGTGAGAGGTGGCCGTGAGGTGTGGGAGAGCGGCGGCGGTTCCGGGTTGTGTCGTGCGGGTGTTTGGGTATCGCTTCTCGGCCTTTTGGCTAAGATCAAGTGTAGTATCTGTTCTTATCAGTTTAATATCTGATACGTCCTCGATGAGAGGACTTTATATTAAACGTATTTTTGTTGGCTGGAGTCGGCGGCGGAGCTCGCTCCAACCGCTCCGCGCATCGTCCCGGTATTGCATTGCCTCCGGGCTCGGTGCACCCCTGTGGGGACCCTGTGGTGGTGAAAGACAGAGCGAAGGGGTCGTGTCCGTGTTGGCGTGCGCGGTGCTGGGAGCTGGGAGCGTGTGTGCGCTGTGGGTGCTGCTGAGCCCCCTCGGGGATGGCTTGGATGCCCCCTCTGTGGGCAGAGCTGCGGTCCCGTCCTCATCCCCTCCATGGTCTGCAGAGGAGGGGCGGGAGCAGCTCCCATAGGAGCCGGGCTGAGAGCATTGGGGCTGCTGAGGCTGGAGAAGAGGAGCTGCGAGGAGAGCTGAGAGCAGCTTCCGGGGTGTGGAGGGGGCTGCGGGGATGGTGGGGAGGGACCTTCATGAGGGACTGGAGCGATGGGAGAAGGGGATGGGTTCAGCCTAAAATCGGGGAAGATCGTGCTGGATCTAAGTCACATGAATTTCTTCCCTCTTAATGTGCTGAGGCGCTGGCACGGATGTCCAGAAAAGCTGTGGCTGTCCCATCCCAAGGCCAGGACTGAGCCTTGGGTGACCTTTTTTAGTCTGAGGTGCCGCTAGCACGGGCTGGAGCTGGATGAGATTCAGGCCCTTTCCGACCATGACCATAGTCCAGATTCAGGTGCACCCAACAGGCGGGATATGAAGTAGTGCCTAAAGAGACCACAGCTCAGCACGAGGCCCAGGAACCGGGCACCAATCGTGCCTGAAGCTACTGCAGCAGCTCACTCTGTATTTGAACTCCACAGGGTCCCCACAGGGGTGCACCGAGCCCGGAGGCAATGCAATACCGGGACGATGCGCGGAGCGGTTGGAGCGAGCTCCGCCGCCGACTCCAGCCGACAAAAATACGTTTAATATAAAGTCCTCTCATCGAGGACGTATCAGATATTAAACTGATAAGAACAGATACTACACTTGATCTTAGCCAAAAGGCCGAGAAGCGACACCCACAACCCCCCCGACACAACCCGCAACCGCCGCCGCTCTCGCCTACCACACGGTCACCCCGCTCCCACCTCCCTACGCTTTACCCGCCCCTCTCCCAGGGAAAATTTCCACCGCTTGTCCCGGTTCCGAGGGCTCCGATTCCCCACGAGCTCCAGAAACCTCCGCCAAAAGGAGTCTCCCGGCGGCCCCTTCGCGCAGCTGATGCTCATTAGCATAGCCACGCCCTTCATCACCTATTGCAATTGGACAGTTCCATGTCTCGCCCCCGCCGCACCCCGCCTCCTACAACCGCCCTTTGCCTTCTCTCCCCCTTTCCTCCCTTATTTCCTTTTCTCTCCCCAAACACCTCCACCCGGGACTCCCCACGCGAACCTCTACGGGACACGGCTGCGAAACAGCTCTTTTACTGCAAAAACCACATCAGGGGGTACAAAACTCCCCTCTGTCCCCCGCTCCTGGGGGGCTGCACCCCTCGGCAGCCCCTGGCTCAGGCGCCGCAGAACCGCGGTGGGGAGAAAACTCTGGAGAAAGTGGAAAATGTCCCGGAACAGAGGCCCCGGGGGGGCTGGGGATGGGAGCAGGCGCAGCAGCATCCAGCTCCTACCCCTGCCCCAGGCACGGACACCTTCCACTCCAGCAGCTTGCTCCAAGCCCTGTGTCCTGCCTGGCCTTGAGCACTGCCAGGGATGGGGCAGACACAGCTTCTCTGGGCACCCTGTGCCAGCGCCTCGGCAGCCTCAGAAGGAAGAACTTGGGCCTTAGATGCAACCTGCTCTTCCCCTGTGATATAAGGAAGGCAAGTGCCTGGAAAACATAGGGTTAAAATACCTTTAACTTAGGTCTAAGATGGAGAACAAGGTTTGTGTTGTAAGTCTGTGTGTGATAACAGAATTTAGTACTCTTACTGTCGTGGTTTATTGCCTCTTCACAGAGCTCGTTCGCTCACTCCCCCTCTTTCTTCCCCTCGTCCCACAGGTATGGGGAGGAGAGTCAAAAGGATGCAACTCCCATAGGTTCAGATAAGAGCAGTTCAGTAACACAAACAGCAGGTATAACACAAACCACTGCTGCTGCCACCAATAATAATAATGACAAGGCAAATACAAGGAAAGAATACAATCGCTCACCACCAATCCCCAGCCTGACCAAACAGTGCACCCCAACCCTTCCAGGTCTCTGCCATCCATTTTTACATCCTGGACATGACGTGCTGTGGTATGGAATACCTCTTTGGTCAGTTTGGGTCAGGTGTCCTGTCTCTGCTTCCTCCCAGCTTCCCCTCCTCCCTGGCAGAGCACGAGGCTCACAAAGTCCTTGGTCAGACCAAAACATCACCAAGCAGCAACTGAAAACATCGGTGTTATCAGCGCTGTTCCCAGGCCCAAAATCAGAAACACAGCTCTGCACCAGCTACTAAGAAGGACAAAAATGACTGCTGCTGCTGAACCCAGGACACTTACGAACATAGAATCATAGAATCGTAAAATAGGGTTAGAAAGCACGTTAGGATCATTCAGTTCCAACTGCCCTGCTATGGGCAGGCACACCTCCCACTAAACCATGCCACCCAAGGCTCTGTCCAATCCGGCCTTGAACACTGCCACCAATGGAGCATTCACAACTCCCCTGGGCAACCCATTCCAGTGCCTCACCACCCTCACAGTAAAGAAGTTCTTCCTCATATCCAATCTAAAATTCCCCGTTTCAGTTTGAACCCATTACCCGTTGTCCTATCACTACAGTCCCTCACGAAGAGTCCCTCCCCAGCAACCTTATAGGCCCCCTTCAGATACTGGAAGGCTGCTATGAGGTCTCCACGCAGCCTTCTCTTCTCCAGGCTGAACAGCCCCAACTTTCTCAGCCTATCTTCATACAGGAGCTGCTGCAGTCCCCTGATCATCCTCGTGGCCTCCTCTGGACTTGTTCCAACAGTTCCATGTCCTTTTGATGTTGAGGACACCAGAACTGCACACAATACTCCAAGTGCGGACACACGAGAGCAGAGCACAGGGGTAGGATCACCTCCCTCGACCTGCTGGTCACGCTCCTTTTGATGCAGCCCAGGATATGGTCGGCTTTCTGGGCTGCGAGGGCCCACTGCAGCCAGTTCATGTTCATTTTCCCATTGACCAACACCCCCACGTCCTTCTCCTTGGGCTGCTCTGAATCTCTCCTCTGCCCAACATGTAGCAGGAGTGAATTATGTTTTTCTCCTTCTAACGAGTGAATTCTTTCTTTCCATCCTTCTAATCCATCAGTTGGTTTGGAGGCAGTGACTCCCGAACATCTGCTGCCTTAGGATGCTCCTTGTGTGCCCATCCTGTCCTGCTTGCAATACATTTTGCACCAAGGTCACACTGCTCTAAAGCTTTGTCCGCTCTCAGAACCTCGCAGACACGGCTGGGTTCAGCCGATTGGGATTACTGGGGCATCCCACTGTGCCAAAGGTGAAACGTGCACCGTGACAAAGACTGAACCTTTCTCTCGAAGACCCCCGCCCACGACCATTGGAGGGCAGTGGGCAAGACCAAAAGGGAGGAGACTTTGATAATGAGTACCCAAACTAATTGTAAAATCCCCGCTGCTCTCTCGGGAACCTGATGGATGTGCATGTTTGTGTGCAATAAATATTTGCTCGATTAACCCCTCGGTGTGCCAAGTTAAGAGGAGCGATCCCCCTTGCACCCGGTGCCCTAATAAACACACCTGCTTTATAACCCTCCTTGAGTCTGATTCCGTGCATCGCCCTGTTCCAGGCTGAACCCATCCCCTTCTCCCATCGCTCCAGTCCCTCATGAAGGTCCCTCCCCACCATCCCCGCAGCCCCCTCCACACCCCGGAAGCTGCTCTCAGCTCTCCTCGCAGCTCCTCTTCTCCAGCCTCAGCAGCCCCAATGCTCTCAGCCCGGCTCCTATGGGAGCTGCTCCCGCCCCTCCTCTGCAGACCATGGAGGGGATGGGGACGGGACCGCAGCTCTGCCCACAGAGGGGGCATCCAAGCCATCCCCGAGGGGGCTCAGCAGCACCCACAGCGCACACACGCTCCCACCTCTCAGCACCGCGCACGCCAACACGGACACGACCCCTTCGCTCTGTCTTTCACCACCACAGGGTCCCCACAGGGGTGCACCGAGCCCGGAGGCAATGCAATACCGGGACGATGCGCGGAGCGGTTGGAGCGAGCTCCGCCGCCGACTCCAGCCGACAAAAATACGTTTAATATAAAGTCCTCTCATCGAGGACGTATCAGATATTAAACTGATAAGAACAGATACTACACTTGATCTTAGCCAAAAGGCCGAGAAGCGATGCTAAAACACCCCCCCCGACACAACCTGCAACCGCCGCCGCTCTCCCACACCTCACGGCCACCTCTCACTGCCCTCCCTCCGCTTTCCCGCACCACTCCCCGCACTGCCCCCGACCGCTCCTCCCGGTTCCGAGGGCTCCGATTTCCCACGAGCTCCAGAAACCTCCTCCAAAAGGAGTCTCCCGGCGGCCCCTTCGCGCCAGGTGATGCTCATTAGCATAGCCACGCCCTTCATCACCTATTGCAATTGGACAGTTCCATGCCGGCCCCCGCCGCACCCCGCCTCCTACAACCGCCCTTTGCCTTCTCTCCCCCTTTCCTCCCTTATTTCCTTTTCTCTCCCCAAACACCTCCACCCGGGACTCCCCACGCGAACCTCTACGGGACACGGCTGCAAAACGGCTCTTTTACTGCAAAAACCACATCAGGGGGTACAAAACTCCCCTCTGTCCCCCGCTCCTGGGGGTCTGCACCCCCCGGCAGTCCCCGGCTCAGGCGCCGCAGAACCGTGGTGGGGAGAAAACTCTGGAGAAAGTGGAAAAAGTCCCGGAACAGAGGCCCGGGAGGGGCTGGGGATAGGAGCAGGCGCAGCAGCATCCAGCTCCTACCCCTGCCCCAGGCACCGACACCTTCCACTCCAGCAGCTTGCTCCAAGCCCTGTGTCCAGCCTGGCCTTGAGCACTGCCAGGGATGGGGCAGACACAGCTTCTCTGGGCACCCTGTGCCAGCGCCTCGGCAGCCTCAGAAGGAAGAACTTGTGCCTTAGATGGAACCTGCTCTTCCCCTGTGATATAAGGAAGGCAAGTGCCTGGAAAACATAGGGTTAAAACACTTTTCAATGAACTTAGGTCTAAGATAGAGAACAAGGTTTGTGTTGTAAGTCTGTGTGTGATAACAGAATTCAGCAGTCTCACTAACAAGAGTGAATGTTTTCTTTTTATCCTTCTAACGAGTGAATTCTTTCCATCCTTCTAATTATCAGTTGGTTTGGAGGCAGTGACTCCTGAACATCTGCTGCCTTAGGATACTCCTTGTGTGCCCATCCTGTCCTGCTTGCAATACATTTTGCACCAAGGTCACACTGCTCTAAAGCTTTGCCCGCTCTCAGAACCTTGCAGACACGGCTGGGTTCAGCTGATTGGGATTACTGGGGCATCCCACTGTGCCAAAGGTGAAACGTGCACCGTGAGGAAGACTGCTAATGAGTACTCAAACTAATTGTAATGTCCCCATTGTAATATCCCCACTGCTCTCTCGGGAGCCTGATGAATGTGCATGTTTGTGTGTAATAAATATCTGCTCGCTGAAACCATCAGGGTGCAAGTCAGGAGGAGCGATCCCCCTTGCCTCAGGCGCCATAATAATCATACCTGCTTCATAACTCTCCTGGAGTTGTTGAATGATTCCGTGCTTCAATTTGGCACCCCAGATGGGACAATCTCTGTCTGGCTGCGGGACCTGCTGAGGATGGCACTCATCCAGGTGCCCCCGAGATTTCTCAGGAGGACTCCCCCACTCACTCAGATCAGCACAGGGGCAGACAAGGACCATCACTGCTGAATCATCAGGGATGTTTAGGTGAAGGGGATACCAAAAAGCCGTAAGGAGATGTCCTATGCGAGGTAAAGAGCATGTGTGCTCGTCCCAGGGCTGGTTGGGGATAGATACAACAGTAACTATTGGTTTGGTTTAGTAACTGTACTAAGGGTTTGGTAGGGTATCAATACAAGGGTAACTGTTAACAGTCTGGTAGGGTATTGATACAAGGGTGTTAATAGAAGGGTAACTGTTACTTTGGTTTCCTAACAGTCTGGTGTATTGATACAAGGGTATCAATAAAGAGTAACTACTAAGGGCCTTGCCAACCTTTGGTGGATACAACCTTGAGATTCCTGTGTTACCAACTGTTGGCTCAGAGGACATTCTGTGTGAAGTGGGGCATTGAGAGAGGGGCCCTCGTGTGAATGAGTGTTTTGGGTGAGTGAGACGTGGCACAGCTACGAAGCGAGTGCGCAGCCCTGATCCGCGGTTCCGTGTTCTCCTGAGGAGAGCGGCCGGAGACGGACGAAGCTTCTATGTCTTATGAAATGGGACCTGGTGTTGCGTTTTGCTGTGCTATCCACCGCAGTGTTGAGTGTGAACCAATTTCCATCTTTGAATGTTTGTTCTGTAAGGATAAAGTGTCGGTGATATTGGGTGGTATTTTTGGGGTGTTCATTGCCCGGGAAATTGGTCCAATTGGGACCGGAGTGAACATTCGGGGGAATTCGTACGAGCAGTTTGTGGGAATCTGGGAGAGCTGAAGCACCAGGAGAGCAGCATAGGGGATAACGGGCAAAGGAGTGTTCCAGCTCCCTGGCGCGGGGCTCAAACGCCTTTGCCCTATCTGCCATCACTGCTGTTTGTATATCCCAGCTGAGTGTCCTGCTTGTTCACAACGTATTATCTCTTTTGGTGGCAGACAAGCGGTTTGCATACAGAACTGCGTCATTAATTGTTGTTTGTTCGATTGAATTCCAGTCTCTGTCTCAAGTGGTGTAACTGTGTGCAGTGAGTCTGGGGGATCCCATGTGTGTGTGTGTGAATGTGGGATTGATAATGGAAAATCAGCAGAGTGGAGAGATCTTGAAAAGGAGTCCTTTAGGTGCATTGTGGCACATGGGAAAGAAGTGGGAGGGTTCCTGGGCGTCAGTAAATAAGAAAACATTGGTAAAATATTGTAACCAATGGTGGCCTTTGTATGCTTGGGAAGATCGGGAAAAACGGCATAAAAATGGGACTCTGAATTATAACATATTGTTACAATCAATGTTGTTTTTGAGGTGGCAAAGAAAACGGGATGAAGTGATGTATGCAGATATGGTTTTCACTTTAAGAAACCCCCCAGAGTGACAGACGGAATGCAAAATGAATATAGCTCCACCAGATCCCTTAATTTGGCTGTGGGAAAGGACAAGGAACACCAGGGAGCTGAGCGGGAGAGATGTTGTTCAGCCGATGGCACTGGGGAAAGATGTTGAAAGTTAAATAGAAATAAATAACAAAACCTAAGAAACAAAACCCCAACAAAACCCCACAACACGCAGAGTAATCAGGAAGACAGGTTGGAAAATCATGTATCACAAGTGCCTGGAGGGGAGCACCCTCTGCATCTGTCCTATCTGATGGTGATAAGGAGGAAGAGGTGGCTGTCACTGGCAACAAGCAGCAGACTCGCATCCAGAGTTAAGAAAGGGTTAAAGCAGAAGCGCTGTTGCAGAGGCATCTGCAGCCCCTGCAGAGGGGGGTGAGCAACGGTGAGGGAGAAAGAAGGGAAACCCAAGGGGGAAAGGAGGGGATCTCGGGCACCTCCTGTGTTTGAGCATGGGATGAGCGCTGGGGCAGGCGGACAAGCGGGAACAGACACGTTGACAAACGGGACTGAGGGCTTGTTGGATACGGGAGTGAAGGAGGAAGCATGGAGAGCGCATAGGAATTGGGAACACGGAGAGTTGTGCTATAGGCACGGCTATCATGGATGCTTTGAAACTGGTGGAGGAGGGATGTCAGGAGGAGGTGGGGGATTGGTTCTTTTCCTGTGGGACCGGATCGGTGTGCGTGCTGTGAGGAGTTTGGACATTGGAAGTGGGGCTGCCCTGGGGGGAGCGCCATGGGGTGTCTCCGGTGACTGAATTGGAACTAGGCTGATGGGGACCTGGGGAATCGCCCCTAGCGGATCCACTGGTTAAATTAAAGCTGGGGACTAGAGGAAATAAAGTGGAATTTTAGTGGATACAGCAGCAACTTCTTTGGCGTTAAATCAGAGGGAAAAGAATTTGTAACGGTAAAGGGAGGCACTGGGCAGAGCGAAAAGGCATATTTTGTGAAACCTCTCAAATTCACATTGGGAAACAGTTGGGCATACACAAATTCTTATACTTGCCCGATTCACTGAAACCTCTGTTAGGGCTCTGCTGCCTTCGGATACTCCTTGTGTGCCCATCCTGTCCTGCTTGCAATACATTTTGCACCAAGGTCACACTGCTCTAAAGCTTTGCCCGCTCTCAGAACCTTGCAGACACGGCTGGGTTCAGCTGATTGGGATTACTGGGGCATCCCACCGTGCCAAAGGTGAAACGTGCACCGTGAGGAAGACTGCTTACTTCGTCTTGAAGACCCCTGCCCACGACCATGGGAGGGCAGTGCATAAGGGCCAAAATGGAGGAGACTTTGATAATGAGTACCTAAACTAATTGTAGTATCCCTACCCTGTTCCAGGTTGAACCCATCCCCTTCTCCCATCGCTCCAGTCCCTCATGAAGGTCCCTCCCCACCATCCCCGCAGCCCCCTCCACACCCCGGAAGCTGCTCTCAGCTCTCCTCGCAGCTCCTCTTCTCCAGCCTCAGCAGCCCCAATGCTCTCAGCCCGGCTCCTATGGGAGCTGCTCCCGCCCCTCCTCTGCAGACCATGGAGGGGATGGGGACGGGACCGCAGCTCTGCCCACAGAGGGGGCATCAAAGCCATCCCCGAGGGGGCTCAGCAGCACCCACAGCGCACACACGCTCCCAGCTCCCAGCACCGCGCACGCCAACACGGACACGACCCCTTCGCTCTGTCTTTCACCACCACAGGGGCCCCACAGGGGTGCACCGAGCCCGGAGGCAATGCAATACCGGGACGATGCGCGGAGCGGTTGGAGCGAGCTCCGCCGCCGACTCCAGCCGACAAAAATACGTTTAATATAAAGTCCTCTCCTCGAGGACGTATCAGATATTAAACTGATAAGAACAGATACTACACTTGATCTTAGCCAAAAGGCCGAGAAGCGATGCCGAAACACCCGCACGACACAACCCGCAACAGCCGCCGCTCTCCCACACCTCACGCTCACACCGCTCCGCCCTCCCTCCGCTTTCCCGCTCCTCTCCCAGCGAAAGTTCCCACCGTTCGTCCGGGTTCCGCGGGCTCCGATTCCCCACGAACTCCAGAAACCTCCGCCAAAAGCAGTCTCCCGGCATCCCCTTCGCGCCAGCTGATGCTCATTAGCATAGCCACGCCCTTCATCACCTATTGCAATTGGACAGTTCCATGCCGCGCCCCCGCCGCACCCCGGCTCCTACAACCGCCCTTTGCCTTCTCTCCCCCTTTCCTCCCTTATTTCCTTTTCTCTCCCCAAACACCTCCACCCGGGACTCCCCACGCGAACCTCTACGGGACACGGCTGCAAAACAGCTCTTTTACTGCAAAAACCACATCAGGGGGTACAAAACTCCCCTCTGTTCCCCGTTCCTGGGGGGCTGCACCCCCCGGCAGCCCCCGGCTCAGGCGCCGCAGAACCGCGGTGGGGAGAAAACTCTGGAGAAAGTGGAAGAAGTCCCGGAACAGAGGCCCGGGGGGGCTGGGGATGGGAGCAGGCGCAGCAGCATCCAGCTCCTACCCCTGCCCCAGGCACGGACACCTTCCACTCCAGCAGCTTGCTCCAAGCCCTGTGTCCTGCCTGGCCTTGAGGACTGCAAGGGATGGGGCAGACACAGCTTCTCTGGGCACCCTGTGCCAGCGCCTCGGCACCCTCAGAAGGAAGAACTTGTGCCTTAGATCCAACCTGCTCTTCACCTGCGACATAAGGAAGGCAAGTGCCTGGAAAACGTAGGGTTAAAACACTTTTCAATGAACTTAGACCTAAGATAGAGAACAAGGTTTGTGTTGTAAGTCTGTGTGTGATAACAGAATTCAGCAGTCTCACTAACAAGAGTGAATGTTTTCTTTTTATCCTTCTAACGAGTGAATTCTTTCTTTCCATCCTTCTAATTATCAGTTGGTTTGGAGGCAGTGACTCCCGAACATCTGCTGCCTTAGGATACTCCTTGTGTGCCCATCCTGTCCTGCTTGCAATACATTTTGTACCAAGGTCACACTGCTCTAAAGCTTTGCCCGCTCTCAGAACCTCGCAGACACGGCTGGGTTCAGCTGATTGGGATTACTGGGGCATCCCACTGTGCCAAAGGTGAAACGTGCACCGTGAGGAAGACTGCTTACTTCATCTTGAAGACCCTTGCCCATGACCATCGGAGTGCAGTGCACAAGCGCTGAAAGGGAGGGCACTTATGCTAATGAGTACCCAAACTAATTGTAATATCCCCGCTGCTCTCTCGGGAACCTGATGAATGTGCATGTTTGTGTGTAATAAATATCTGCTCGCTTAACCCTCACTGTGCAGGTTCAGAGCAGCGATACCCCTTGCAATCGGTGCTGTAATAAACATACCTGCTTTATAACTCCTTTTGAGTTGTGGAGTCTGTTTCCGTGCTTCAATTTGGCGCCCCAGATGGGACAATTTGAAAAACACTTGGGCATACACAAATTCTTATACTTGCCTGATTCACCGAAACCTCTGTTGGGGTGAGATTTGTTAGAACAATTGGAAGCAGAACTAAAGCTCAAAAAAGGACAAATAGAAGTTCAGGCAGGGGATGACCGCTTGGTTGGAGTTCTGAGTGGAACCCTCATAAATACTCCAAATGATTCAGGAACACCTGAGGAAATCCAGACCACGTGTATCCAGGGGTATGGGCTTCAGAAATGCCAGGAAAGGCAAAGAATGCCCCCCAATAATGATCAAACTCCGACCAGGAGCACGGCCTGTGAGAATGAAACAATACCCCCTCAGAATGGAAGACAGGGAGAGAATCCCACCAATTATTGACCTGTTCATCAAACATGGGTTACTAAAGGAGTGTGAGTCAGAATATAACACCCCTATCTTACTGGTCAAAAAGTCAGATGGGAATTGTTGAATAGTGCAGGATCTCAGGGCTATTCATGACACTGTGGAAGATCTACACCCAGTCATGGCAACCCATAGACATTATTAACTAAATTAGTACCTGAATTGGCTTGGTTTGCTGTGTTGGACCTAAAAGATGCTTTCTATTGCATATCATTGAGCTCAGAAAGACAGTTGTTGTTTGCATTTGAATGGGAAAACCCAGACTCTGGGAGAAAGGCACAATTAACCTGGACTGTGCTACCACAGCGGTTTAAAAATAGCCCCACTCTTTTTGGCAACCAATTAGCCAAGGACCAGGAACAATGGGAGCAGCCGCAAGGAATCACAGTGGTATTGCAGTATGTAGATGATCTGTTGATAGCCACTGAATCACAGGAAGGGTGTATGGAATGGACAATCAGCCTCTTAAATCTTCTCGGACTTACCGGCTAGAGAGTCTCTCTGCAGAAAGCTCAAGTGGCCCAACAACAAGTCACGAACCTCGGATGTGAGATCACTGCGGGCCAGAGAACCCTTGGGACAGCAAGAAAGGAAGCGACCTGTCAGACTCCCCAGGTACAGACTGTCAAAGGGCTCCGTACGTTCCTAGGGATGACTGGATGGTGTCGCCTGTGCATAGATAACTATGGACTAGCGGTAAAACCACTTCATGAATTAGTAAATTCACGTTCAAAGAGCATTACATGGAACAGAGAGGCAGGTAGAGCGTTCCATCAGCTGAAGAAGAGATTACTGGATGCCCCGCTTTGGGGCTACCAGATATTACCAAACCTTTCTGCCTGTTCTCACATGAAAAACAGGGCATAGCTGTGGGGGTCCTAGCACAAAACTTGGGACCCTATTGAAGGGCACTTGCGTACTTCTCCAAACAACTGGATGGAGAGAGTAAAGGATGGCCCAGTTGCCTGAGAGCAGTGGCAGCAGTCGTGTTGAACATCCAGGAAGCCCATAAGTTTACGCTGGGGCAAAAGATAACAGTGTTGGGATCTCACATTGTGTCAGCAGCACTAAAAGGAGGACATTGGCTTTCACCACAAAGATTCCTTAAACATCAAACTGTCCTGGTAGAACAGGATGACGTGGAAACAGTGGTCACTAACATTATGAACCCAGCATCTTTCCTCACTAGAAATACAGGGGATTCGGTATCACACGATTGCTTCCAAGTGATTGAAGCAGTCTATTCCAGGTGACCAGATCTAAAGAAGGAACCACTGGAAGATGCTGAAGATTCCTAGCACACTGAAGGAAGCAGCTTTGTCCAACAAGGCATCTCTAAGGCAGGGTAAGCGGTGACCACTACTGACCAGGTAATAGAACCAAAAGGCCTTGCCCCAAACACCTCCGCACAGAAAGCAGAAAGAATACAATCATAGAATAGTTAGGGTTGGAAAGGGCCTTAAGATCATCCAGCTCCAAATCCCCTGCCATGAGCAGGGACACCTCCCACTAAACCATGCCACCCAAGGCTCTGTCCAACCTGGCCCTGAACATTGCCAGTGATGGAGCATTCACAACTTCCCTGGACAACCAATTCCAGCTCCTCACCACCCTTACAGTGAAGAATTTCTTCCTCATATCCAATCTAAACTTCCCCTGTTTCAGTTTGAACCCCTTACCCCTTGTCCTATCACTACAGTCCCTCATGAAGTGTCCCTCCCCAGCATCCCTATAGGCCCCCTTCAGATATTGCAAGGCTGCTATGAGGTATCCCTGCAGCCTTCTCTTCTCCAGGCTGAACAGCCCCAACTTTCCCAAACCATCTTCATACGGGAGGTGATCTAACTCGAGCATTAGAATTGGCCAAAAATAAGAAGATTCATATTTGGACAGATTCCAAATACGCCTTTGGAGTAGTCCACGCTCATGGGGCTGTATGGAAAGAAAGAGAACTTTTATGCACCCAAGGATAATATATCAATCATGCTGAAGAGATACTCAAGCTCTTAGAGGCAGCACAACTACCTGAAAAGGTGGCTATCATGCACTGTAAATCCCATCAAAAAGGAATTACTGCCCAGGAATTGGGTAACGCTATGGCAGATCACAGGGCTGAAAGAGTGGCTGAGGAAGGCAAGTTAGAAGTGCAGCCTTTGGTCCCAGATGGTAAAATACAAATTGACTGTGAGCCGAAATACTCCAAGGAAGATTGAAAGTTAATTGATGATTTAGAAGGAGAAATAGAAGAGAGTGGGTGGACAAAGAGTCCACAAGGTAAGATGATAATACCATCTGCAATACTGTGGGCAACAGTCATGGCAGAGCATGGGAAATCCCACTGGGGAGTAGAGGTCCTATACAAATACTTGAACACAGTAATGATAGCCCAAAATTCCTATATACCATCAAGCAAGTAACGAAGCAGTGCGAGATTTGTTTGGGGAATAATCCCAAGAGCAGTCCTAAGGTTCAGTTCAGTCAAATAGGGAAAGGAAATTATCCGGGACAACTGTGGCACATTGATTTCTCAGAACTGCCAAGAAGAGGGTTTCGATACCTGTTGGTCATCACAGATACCTTTCCAGGGTGGCCAGAAGCATTCCCTTGCCGACCCAGTAGAGCCAGAGAAGTGACCAAAATAACATTACAAGTCCACATCTTGTTGCAACAGTTGTTAAGCAGGTTGGGAAACCCTTAGGAATAGATTGGCAGTTACACACCCCACATAATCCACAAGCAAGAGGGCAAGTGGAAAAGATGAACCATCGAATTAAGCTGCAAATTGTATAATCGGGACAAGAGGCCAATGTGCCCTGGCCCCAGTCTCTACCTCTGCCTTTATTGAGAATTAGGACCGGACCTAAAGTGAAAACTGGCCTGAGTCCTTTTGAAATATATATGGAAGACCACATATGGTTCAGGCTGGAACCTCAGCACAAGTAGGGGAAAAGATCATCTACAACTATGTAATGAGTATGCAAAAACTACTGTTGTGGTTTAAGCTTCATAAACCCATACAGCCACTCTCTCACTCACTCCCCACTGTCTCTTCCCTCTGCTCCTGGACGGATGGGAAGGAGAATCGAAAGAATGCAACTCCCACAGGTTGAGATAAGAACAGTTCAGTAACTAAGGTATAACAGAAATCACTACTGCTACCACCAATAATAATACTCATAGAATCATAGAATCATAGAATAGTAAGGGTTGGAAAGGACCTCAAGATCATCGAGTTCCAACCCCCCTGCCATGGGCAGGGCCACCTCCCACTAAACCATGCCATCCAAGGCTATGTCCAACCCCACCTTGAACGCTGTCAGGGATGAAGCATCCACAAACTTCCTTGGGCAACCCATTCCAGGGCCCCACCACCCTCACAGTAAAGAATTTCTTCCTCAGATCCAATCTAAACTT
This sequence comes from Amazona ochrocephala, assembly GCA_039720435.1. Lineage (NCBI taxonomy): Eukaryota > Metazoa > Chordata > Aves > Psittaciformes > Psittacidae > Amazona > Amazona ochrocephala. Next base: position 187,668 of record CM077904.1, read on the forward strand.
CCCCTGTTTAAGTTTAAACCCATTACCCCTTGTCCTCTCACCACAGTCCCTAATGAAGAGTCCCTCCCCAGCATCCCTATAGGCCCCCTTCAGATATTGCAAGGCTGCTATGAGGTCTCCACGCAGCCTTCTCTTCTCCAGGCTGAACAGCCCGAATTTTCTCAGCCTATCTTCATACGAGAGGTGCTCCAGTCCCCTGATCGTCCTCGTGGCCTCCTCTGCACTTGTTCTAACAGTTCCATGTCCTTTTTATGTTGAGGACACCAGAACTGCACACAATGCTCCAAGTGAGGTCGCACGAGAGCAGAGTAGAGGGGCAGGAGCACCTCCCTCGACCTGCTGGTCACACTCCTTTTGATGCAGCCCAGGATATGGTTGGTTTCTGGGCTGCAAGCGTACACTGCCGGCTCATGTTCATTTTCTCATCAACCAGCACCCCCAAGTCCTTCCCCACAGGGCTGCTCTGAATCTCCTCCCCGCCCAATCTGTAGCTGTGCCTGGCATTGCTCCGACCCAGGTGGAGGACTTTGCACTTAGCATGGTTAAACTTCATCAGGTTGGCATCAGCCCACCTCACAAGCGTGTCAAGGTCCCTCTGGATGGCATTCCTTCCCTCCAACTTATCAACCGAACCACACAGCTTGGTGTCATTGGCAAACTTGCTGAGGGTGCACTCAGTCCCACTGTCCATGTCACCCACAAAGATGTTGAACAAGACCGGTCCCAACACCGATCCCTGGGGGACACCACTCGTTACTGGTCTCCAGCTGGACATTGACAAGAGAAAAAATACAAGGGAAAAGAATACAATTTCTCATCATCCAATATCAAGCCCGACCACGCAGTGCACCCCCAACCATGCACCCCCACCACCCTTCCGGGTCTCTTCTCTCGGTTTCTACATCCTGGACATGACGTGCTGTGGTATGGAATAATTTCTTTGGTTAGTCTGGGTCAGGTGTCCTGTCTCTCCTTCCTCCCGGCTTCCCCTCCTCCCTGGCACAGCATGAGACTCACAAAGTCCTTGGCCAGCCTAAACATTACCAAGCAGTGACTGAAAACACTGGTGTTATCAGCACTGTTCCCAGGCCCAAAATCAAAAACACAGCGCTGCAGCAGCTACCAAGGAGGAGAAAAATGACTGCTGCTGCTGAACCCAGGACAACTACTAAGAGAAATAGAAAGACAATCCTGGGGACTAGGGCTCGAGGTCTCGATGGACCTGTGCATAAATTAACCCTGGAGACTATGTATACGTCAGGTCTCTTTCAGGTTTACCTCTGGAACTGAAGTGGGAAGGTCCATTTCAGGTGTTGCTGACTTCTCCTACAGCCATCAAGATTAAGGAACAAGCATCATGGATGCACCACACCAGAATAAAGAAAACCCGCACACCACGATGGAAAGCAATGCCTCCTGGACCTCTGCAGCTTCGAATTCAACCAAATGACTGCTAACGGTGCATTTACTGACAGGATTTTGCAGAGTGGAAATACAGCCTTGGCATCATAATCTGTATTGGAGACTGATACAGAATGTGTCCAGAGTTCTGAATGAGAGTGGTTGCTGGGTCTGTACTCAGTTGCCTAGCTCAGGAGAGAAGCCAGGTATGCCTTTAATTGGCCTGCCTATCCCCTTTAAAACCAATTGGAATGAATTATGGAAACACCCGGTCTATACCGACAAGAACCACACAAATTAGCATGTTTTGAGGGTTTAAGCCTTGAATATATCAGAAACCGAATGTGTGACCACTAACAGAACCTGTCATCGGGGTAATACGTCAGAAGGAAATTATCCATATTGTAGTTGGACAATGTAACTTCACGTCCGGAAACCTATGACTATTGGAAGGCTCCCAAAGGGAAAGGGTGGCATTGGTTATGTGGAGAAAATGCCTGTAAGGCTTTGCCTTCTCACTGGAAGGGAACGTGCACGCTGGGTGCGATAGTTCCCAATATTACAGTTATTGACATCCATCCCTCTGGAACCTGGATTCGCGGTTTCATTAAAAGGAGCAAACGAGGATATAATCCCATAGCTGACAGAAATAGTGGGTTCCAGAGTTTTGTTAGATGGCGCATCCCATCTTTAGGGGTCAGCGAATTAGAAAAGGCAATTGTGAATATCTCCGCTGCAATGGAGGAAGTGGAAAACAGAACTACCGATGCCATTTTAGCGTTACAAGAAGAAATAACCAGCCTACCTCAAGTGGGGCTCCAAATCGAGTGGCATTAGATACATTGTTAGCATCCCAGGGAGGAGTTTGTTCTGTAATCAATGAGAGCTCCTGTTCTTGTCGAGAAAATAATTAACCTCACGGTTGCTGAACCTCTCCTGGTTGAGGCAGCTGGCTGCAGGAATCCTAATCCTAATTGGTTTAACCCTAATTACTTGTGGCATGATACCATGTTCTTTTTGGTGTTGTAAAAGGTCTGTAATTGATTATGAGGATTGGAAAAGACATAAGGTCAGACAATGAGGTGAAAGTGGTAAATTCTTTACCAGAACGCCTGAGTAAAATGGAGTTATATAGCAAAAGGATTTGCAAAGGTAAAAGAAAAGGGGGGACTTGATACAGGGAAAAAAGTGCCTGGAAAACATGGGGTTAAAATACTTTTAACTTAGGTCTAAGATAGAGAACAAGGTTTGTGTTGTAAGTCTGTGTGTGATAACAGAATTCAGCAGTCTCACTAACAAGAGCCAATGATTTCTTTTTATCCTTCTAACGAGTGAATTCTTTCTTTCCATCCTTCTAATTATCAGTTGGTTTGGAGGCAGTGACTCCGAACATCTGCTGCCTTAGGATACTCCTTGTCTGCCCATCCTGTCCTGCTTGCAATACATTTTGCACCAAGGTCACACTGCTCTAAAGCTTTGCCCGCTCTCAGAACCTTGCAGACACGGCTGGGTTCAGCTGATTGGGATTACTGGGGCATCCCACTGTGCCAAAGGTGAAACGTGCACCGTGAGGAAGACTGCTTACTTCATCTCGAAGACCCCTGCCCACGACCATCAGAGGGCAGTGCGCAAGCGCCAAAAGGGGGGAGACTTTGATAATGAGTACCTAAAGTAATTGTAAAATCCCCGCCGCTCTCTCGGGAACCTGATGAATGTGCATGTTTGTGTGTAATAAATATCTGGTCGCTGAACCCTCACTGTGAAAGTTCAGAGGAGCGATCCCCCTTGCACCCGGTGCCCTAAGAAACACACCTGCTTTATAACCCTCCTTGAGCTGTAGAGTCTGATTCCGTGCATCGCCCTGTTCCAGGCTGACCCCATCCCCTTCTCCCATCGCTCCAGTCCCTCATGAAGGTCCCTCCCCACCATCCCCGCAGCCCCCTCCACATCCCGGAAGCTGCTCTCAGCTCTCCTCGCAGCTCCTCTTCTCCAGCCTCAGCAGCCCCAATGCTCTCAGCCCGGCTCCTATGGGAGCTGCTCCCGCCCCTCCTCTGCAGACCATGGAGGGGATGGGGACGGGACCGCAGCTCTGCCCACAGAGGGGGCTCAGCAGCACCCACAGCGCACACACGCTCCCAGCTCCCAGCACCGCGCACGCCAACACGGACACGACCCCTTCGCTCTGTCTTTCACCACCACAGGGGCCCCACAGGGGTGCACCGAGCCCGGAGGCAATGCAATACCGGGACGATGCGCGGAGCGGTTGGAGCGAGCTCCGCCGCCGACTCCAGCCGACAAAAATACGTTTAATATAAAGTCCTCTCCTCGAGGACGTATCAGATATTAAACTGATAAGAACAGATACTACACTTGATCTTAGCCAAAAGGCCGAGAAGCGATAACGGGTTTGCCCCCTGTTCGGGGGCGGAGCGGGCCCGCACTCTCTGACATCATGGTTACCCCCGTTCCCTCTGCGGCCGTTTCCAGCTGCGCTTCCCACACTGTCCCCCGCTATTGTGCTCATCCCTCGCCATCGAACCCCGCTGAGTCCCCTGAATCCACCGCTGCGGAGCCGCCCGGCTGCCCCTACGATGCAGGTGATGTCTCATTAGCATAGCCCCGCCCCCTGAGCAGCGCCGGGGACCTACATTTGCATACAGACAGCAAACCGCACTCACAGTGCTAATTTGCATGGCCACGCCCACACCGTGCCCCAGGCCGTGCAGGGGAATGAAGGATGCGGCTGGGAGGCGGGGCAATGGGGGAGGTGCCACCTCCCGACCCCAAAATTGCCCCTTTACACCCCAAAACTGCTCTGAGCCCTTTCCCGACACCGCCCCCTGCCCCGGAGCTCTGCTGGACCTAATCCTGCACCCCAAAGGGCTTCCAAATGCCCTGGATTAGTCCTTGGGGAGGGAACTGGTCCTGCAGGATGGGGATGAGGAGCCAAGGGTGAATGTGTCCACTGATCCCAGAGGAGGCCGGGAAGTTCGAGTTAATGAGGCAACTGAGGCTAATGAAGCAACCACAGTGGCTCCAGCTGCCCTCAGGGTTGACCAAGGTGCTGGGGATGAGGAAGAGCACGATGGAGCTCAGCGCACCTGAGTCCATGGAGGAGGCATTGTGGCCTGGGGCTTCCCTCATTGCCAGTGACGGAGCGGGAGACGTGGTGGATGGAGCTTTATTTGCAGCCAACATTCCCATGGCCTAGAGGTTGCGGTAGGCGCCGACGGTGACATCGAAGAGCCGCGGGTTGCAGATCTGCCCCTCCTTGTCCAGCAGGAAGAAGAAGGGGCGTCCCTTCACCTTGAGGGGGATGGCGGCCGGCACCTCGGAGCGGTGGGGAGCGGCAGCACACGTGGCGCAGGGGCACGGTGATGGTGGGGCCCTGCCCCAGCCCCAGTGGCCCATGGGTGCTGATGGACACCTCGGCGCCGCCCCGCAGCAGCGTCACCCTCCGCACGGCGCGTAACGGGAACAGGCACCCGGCTGCCATGATCACGGAGCCTGCGGGGCGGATAGGGCTCAGCGCATCCCCGCGGCTGAGCCGGGCCCCTGCTCCCCTGGGCTCAGTCTCAGCACGGTCCCGTTGTTCTGGGTCCAGTCTGTGCCTCGTCCCGCGGCCCTGGGCTGAGCCCATCGCTGCTCCACTGCACTGGGGCTGAGCCCATCCCACCCCCCTGAGCCTGATTCTGCCCTCGTAGACCCGGTCTGAGCCTGATCCCACTCCTCTGGACCCGGTTTGATCCCGGGTCCTGCCCTCCTGGACCCACTTTACGCCCAGTCCCGCTGCCCTGGATCCGCTTTACACCTGGTCCTGCTGCCCTGGACCGGGTTTGAGCCCGGTCCCGCCCTCTTAAACCCGGACTGAGCCCGGGCCTGCTCTCCTGGTCCCGCTTTAAGCGCGGTCCCGGTCCCGCTGCCCTGGACACGGTTTGAACCCGGTCCCGGTCCCACTGCCCTGGTCCCACTTTAAGCCCGGTTTCAGTCCCGCTGTCCTGGACCCGGTTTGATCCCGGTCCCGCCCTCTTAAGCCCGAACTGAGTGTGCTCCCTCCGCAGCTCCCGCCGGTACCGAGGGTGATGCAGGACGCGGTGAAGCCGAAGCGCCATTTGTTATCGCGGGGCCGGAAGGGATCCTCCGGGCCCGGCGCGGGGCCCGGCGCGGGCCGCAGCGCCGTGAAGGCGAAATGCGCCAGGTACCCCCAGAAGAGCGCCTGCCCCGCGCAGAAGAGCCCGAGCAGGCGGCAGAACCGGGCCCGGTCGTGCCGGAACAGAACCACGTCCCGCGGCGGGGCCGCCGCTGCCTCCAGTGCCAAGGCCCGCGGCGGCGGCCGCCCGGGCCCTGGGCGCTGCCATCTTGGCCCCCTTCCCCTTCCGGTTCCCTTCACTTCCGGCTCCCCGCCGCCATCGTTGTCGTGGGCGCTGACCTCGCCCCCCCCCCCTTAAAGGCGCCGCGGCCCCGGAACGCACCGCGCAGGAACCGCGCCGGGAACGGTTTATTTACAAAACGAGAGGAATAAAACGCTGGGAATGGGGGGGGGGCAGCGCTCACTTGAGGAACGCCACCCTCCGGGATCTTCCCTTCCAGCTGCAAGAGAGAACGGGGGGGTCAGAGGGGGGCCTCATGGGTCTGGGTGGGGGGCAGAGGGGGGTCTGGGGGAGGGCAGAAGGGGTCTGGAGGGGGCAGATGGGGGTCAATGGGGGCTCAGACTCCCCCACGCACCTTGAGCTGGGTGAAGACCTGCCCGGCTCTGCCATAGTCCCAGTCATTGTCCTGCAGGCACCTGGGGGGGGCAGAAGATGGAGGAGACATTGGAGACCCCCCCCCAGAGCAAAGTGTCCCTGTCCAGAGCCCTCTGACCCTTCCCAACCCCAATCTGACCCCCCAGACCCCATTTAACCCCCCCCAACCCCATCTGACCCCCCCAGCCCCCATTTAACCCCTACGGACCCATCCAACCCCCCAGCCCCAATTTAACCCCCCCCCAACCCCATCTGACCTTCCATAAACCCCATTTAACACCCGCAGCCCCCATCTCACCCCGCTCTGCCCCCCCCAGCCCCTATCTAAGCCCCCCCCAGCCCCATTTAACCCATCTGCCCCCCCTCCCGTGCCCCCCCCAGCCTCACGGACGCACTTCTGGGACCACTCGAGGTTCATGCCCGACTGCATGGCGAAGGCCGCCAGCATCTCCTGCTGCTCTGCCGTCAGCGTGGGCACGGGGCTGGAGGAGGGGGTGGGCGCAGGCAGCAGGAACGCTTTGCGCAGCTCCTCCGTCGTGGCGTTGCGCACGAAGAGCTCATCGTTCACAATGCACAGCCTGGGGGGGCACGGGGGGGGCGTGGGTCACGGGGGGGGACAGCGCCAGGGACGGGGGTTGTGGTTGGGCAAAGGCGATAAAGCAGCGCCAGGGGGGCAAAAGCATCTTGAGGTGGTCAAAAAGCATCTCCCAATGGCCAAAACCACCTGGAGATGGCCAAAACCCATCTCTCAATGGCCAAAAGCATCTCCCAGCAACCAAACGCATCTTGAGATGGCCTAAACCCATCTCCCAATGGCCAAAAGCATCTCCAAAGGCCAAAACCACCTGGAGATGGCCAAAACCCATCTCTCAATGGCCAAAAGCATCTCCCAAAGGAAAAAAGCATCTCCCAGTGGCCAAAACCATCTGGAGAAGGCCAAAACCCATCTCTCAATGGCCAAAAGCATCTCCCAGCAACCAAACGCATCTTGAGATGGCCGAAAAGCATCTCCCAATGGCCAAAAGCATCTCCCAAAGGCCAAAAACCACCTGGAGATGGCCAAACCCCATCTCTCAATGGCCAAAAGCATCTCCCAGCAACCAAACGCATCTTGAAATGGCCTAAAAGCATCTCCCAATGGCCAAAAACCATCCGGAGATGGCCAAACCCCATCTCCCCAACACCCATCTCAAGATGGCCTAAACCCATCTTCCAACAGCATAAACCATCTCGCAGTGGCCAAACCCCATCTTCCAGTGGTCTCTAAAACCATCTCCCAATGGCCAAAACCAGCTGGAGATGGTCTCCACCCATCCCCCAGCAGCCAAAACCCACCTCCTGATGGCCAAACCCCATCTCCAATGGCCAACACCATCTCAAGTTGGCCAAAACCCACGTCCTATATGGCCAAACCCATCCAGACATGGCCTTAAAGCATCTCCCAGTGGCCAAACCCATCTCACTCGATGGCCAAAGCACATCAAGATGGCAAAAATCATCTCCCAACAGCCTATAAACCGTCTCTCAAAGGCCTAAAACCGCTCTCCCCAACACCCAAAACCACCTCAAGATGACCTAAACCCATCTCTCAAGAGCATAAACCCCCTTGAAGTGGCCTTAAACCATCTCTCAGTGGCCAAACCCATCTCTCTCTGTGGCCAAATCCCATCTCCCAACAGCAACCCCCCGCTGCGGTGGCCGTTAGCCCTTACCCGGTGTTGCTGGCGGGCACGGCGATGAACGTCCGTGTGAAGGCTCGAACCGAATCCGGGATTTCCCATCCACTGTGGAAGGGCAGAAGGTAAGGGGGGGGCACGCTGGGGCTGAAGCCCGGGGGGGGATGTGGGGGGGGAACCTCACCTTCCTTGAAGATCCGTGGACAGTGAAGCAGAGCAGCGTGTTCTGGAAGGGAGGGGATGGTGAGGAGGGGTCTGGGGGGGCGAGGGCCCCCCCGCGGCCGCCCCTCACTCACTGTCTGCGCGCAGATGTCCACCATGAAGGAGTTGATGTCGTGCTGGGTCTTGGGCAGCTCGTTCAGGAAAGCCACCACATTGAGCCGCGTGTGCTTGAGCAGCTTGAAGCGCATGGCTGGGGGGGATGGAGGCTCAGACCTTCCTCCTCCCTCCTCCTCCCTCCTCCTCTCTTCTTCTCTCTCCTCCTCCCTCCTCCTCCCTTCTCCCTCTCTCCTTCTCCTCCTCCCTTCTCCTCTCTCACTCTCCTTCTCCCCTCTCCTCCTCTCTCCTTCTCCTCCTCCTCTCCCTCTCTCCTTCTCTCCTCTTCTCCCTCCTCCCTTCTCTCCTTCTCCCTCCTCCTCCCTTCTCCTCTCTCCTCCTTCCTCCTCTTCCTCCTCCTCTCTCCTTCTCCCTCTTCTTCCCTCTCCTCTCTCCTTCTCCCTCCTCCTTCTTTCTCCTCCTCCTCCTCTCTCCTTCTCCCTCCTCCCTTCTCCTCTCTCCCCCTTCCTCCTCTCTCCTTCCTCCTCCTCCTCCTCCCTTCTCCTTCCTCCTCCTCTCTCCTTCTCCCTCCTCTTCCTCCTTCTCTCTCCTTCCTCCTCCTCTCTCCTCCTCCCCATCATGGAGCCCACAACCCCTTCTTGGGGCAGCTCCCCACAATGGGGCTGCACTTACTGGGGTCTTTCAGCTTCTTCACGTTCCGGCTGTCCTTGAAGTACTCATTCAAGCTGCTCCTGTGGGACAAGCACCCATAGGAGCCACCTCAAGGCCAGGGGGGGTGCTGGGGGGGGGGGGGGTGTCGCAGGGGGACCATACCTGGGTGGGTTTTGGGGTCCAAAGGGGATGCTGAGGGAGCAGCAGGCGCCATCGTGGTAGGCGTCCAGCAGCCCCTGCCTGTCGCTGGAGTCGTAGATTGGAATAATACCTATGGATGGGGTGGGATGAGGGTGAGGACGAGGGTGAGGAGGAGTGGGAATGGAGGGGGGGGGACACCCCAACCCCAGCGTCCCCACTCACTGCTGCAGGAACCTCAGCACCAAAACCTTCAAGTCATCAGAGCCGAAATAGCTGCCCTGGAAAGAGGGGGCGCAAAGATGGTGACCCCCAAGCGACAGCCCCAAGGCCAGGATGGGGACACAGACACCCTCCGGGTGGGGGGGGGTGTGTCCCCCACCGTGGCGCGTCCCCCCCCATGGCCCCACCTTGCACGGTGGCAGCGTCGTCGGTGCCTCCACGTCGAAGGCGATCGGTGGAGGCAGCTCGTGCCCGTCCTGGGGGAGAGAAACATGGGGTTGGTGGGAGGCCATCCCCTTCCTGCCCCCCCATCCCCTTCCTGCCCCCCCATCCCCTTCCTGCCCCCCCCATCCCATTCCTGACCCCCCCTCCAAGCCCCTGTCCCCCCCCCCCCCATTTTCCCCCTCACTCACCAGCCGCAGCAGCTTTGGGAACCTCTCTCTGACAGAGCTGCAGAGAGATCAGAGTCACTTTGGTGCCTGGGATCCCCCCCATAGCAAAGCCCAACCCCCTCCCTGCACCCCCCCATCGCCCCCCCCCTTTTCCCTGCCCTCCCCATGGGTCCATGGTACTGGGGGCACCCCAAAGCTGCTCCCCCCCATCCGGTGGGGGGTTGGTTCTGTCCCCACCCCCCACCCCAGGGCTGCCCCTGCCCCTTTGGGGGGGTCTCTGAGGGTCCCCGCACCCAGCTCGGGTCTTACCTGGCTCGTACTCACCTGGGTGCAGGTGCCCGGAGGAGGGAAAAGGGGGAAGAGGGAGATTCCCACCGGCCGTGGCACAACCATTGGCACGATCCAGCTGTTTACAGCTGTGGAGCTGCTGCTTTGGGATGGGGGGAATGGGATTGGGGGAGGGGGGGGGAAATGGAGCCCCCCCCCTTCAAGCCAGGAAGGAGTGAAGCCAAAGTGAGGGGGGGCAGAGGGATGGGGACCCCCAGGGCAGAGCCTCTTCTCCTTAGGACTGCTCCCTCCCGGCTCTGGTTTGGAGCCGCATCCGGAGCCGAGATCCCGAATCCGTTGCTGGGAGCCGGCGCAGGCAAACCCAGGAATGCCACGGGGGGGACCTGCCCGGAGCGAGCTGCAGGCGCTGGAGGAGCATCCCCAGCCCAGGCCGACCGCAGCGGAGGCGGCGGCGTTCGGCCACTGCACGGCTGTGCCTGTCTTAGGTTGTTCCTCCCATGAGGAATCTTACCCGTCTCTGGCTAACCAGCCATCGTCGAGGGCGGAACGCGGGCGTGGGGGGAGGCAGCTCCATGGGGCAGGAGGGAATTTTGCCCCACCTCGGGTCCTGCACCCCTTAAAATCCCCCTGGAATGGTGGGGGGGGGTAGGGGGGAGCGCTGGCCAAAGCCCTGTCTGCACGGCAGGAGGGCAGGAGCAGCGGGCAGGGAGTGCTGGGGAGAAGAGGCTGTGTGCTCCCAAGGGAGGAGAATGAGGAGGGAAGCAGGGGACATGAGGGGGGAGGATGAGGAGGAAGCAGGAAGGAGGGAGCAGGGCTCCGAGCAGCTGCAACGCATCGGCCCCGGCTCCGCACCACGACCGGGGGCTCCGTGGGAACCTCGGGATGGGAACTGGGGGGGGGATCCAGGCACCGCTGAGTGGAACTGGGGGGGGAACGCGGCCTCTCCTGGTCCTGCCGTGGTGCCCCCCGTGGAGCAGGGGGCGGCCCACGGGCCCCTGGGGCCGCCCCAGGCCTAGCACTGACCTGATGTAGGAGGACTGGTCCCGGAAGGCGTCGCACAGCGGGTTCCCGTCCAGCCACAGCTCCTCCAGCTTCAGCCCCTTCACCTTGTCCAGCTCCCGCTCGGATTTCAGCTGGGGGAGGGGGCAAGGACAGGGTGAGGGGGGCACAGGGATGGGGGGGCACACAGGAGATGGGGGGCACACAGACGAGGGGCGGCAATTAGGAGATGGGGGCACACAAGATGGGGGACACATAAAGATGTGGGACACACAGTAGATGGGGGCACACGTAAGAGAGTGGCACATAAACGGGGGGGCACACAGTACATTGGGGACACACAAGAGAAGGGGACACACAAAAGATGGGGGCACACAGGAGAGGAGCAGACTCAGAAGAGGAGGGCACAGGAGATGGGGGGCACACATAAAGGAAGGGGGCACAGAGAAAATGGGGGCACTTAAAGGCAGAGGCACATAAAGAGATGGACACACAGAACATTGCGGGCACATAGGAGAGGGGAACACACATAAAGAAGGGGGCACACAAAGATGGGGGCACACATAAAGAAGGAGGCACATACAACATGGAAGCACATACAAAATGGCGGGCACACAGGAGAGGGGGACACTCGGAAGAGGAGGGCACAAGAGATGGGGGGCACACATAAAGAAGGGGGCACACATAAAGAAGGGGGGCACACAGGAGCCGGAGAACACACAGGAGATGTGGGCACACTTAAAGATAGGGGGACACACAGGGCATGGGGGGCACATGTAAAAGGGGGGAAACACAAAGGAGAGACACGTAAAGGGGGGGCCACACAGAACATAGGGGGGACCCAGGACATGGGGGCACATACAAGGGGGGAGCACCCACTTCATTGCGAGAGAGGTCGAGGATCTTCAGCCCGGCTGCCTTCTGCGCCAGCTCGGAGAGGTCATCGAGGCGATAGAGCTTGTTACTGCTCAGGTTGAGGGACTGCAGCTGCGGGGGACACAGGGATGTGGGGAGGGAATGGGAATTGGGGGGGGGGACGGGATTGGGGGGCCCCCAAGCGGGGGCTCACCTCGGGGATGTTGTCCTCGATGATGCGCAGCACCACCAGCATGCAGCTGCGCTGGTTCAGCACCATGTCGATGCTCTGCGCCACCAGGTCTGCGGGCGATGGGAATGAGAGGATCAGGGAAGGAATTGGGGAGGGATAAGGGTGGAAATCGGGGGATTTATAGGGGAAATTATGGGGGGAAATTGAGGGGATGAGAGGGGAAATTGTGCGGTGTGAGGGGGGAATTTGGGGGAGTAAAGAGGGAAATTGGAAGGTGAAGGCAGAAATTAAAAGAATCAGAGGGGAAATTGGGGGGTTTATGGGGGGGAAATGGGGGTTGAGGGGAGAAATTGGGGGGAATCAGGAGAGAAACTGGGGGGTGAAGAGGAAAACCGGGAGGTTTAGGGGAGGAATTGAGGGTGGGACCCTGCTCCCCGCAGCCCCAACCCGGTGTCCCCAAGGGAAGCGGTGCCTCTCACCTGGGTCCCCGCGGAGGCTCTTGAGGTCCAGAGCTTGCTGGGAGCCATCGTATCTCTTGCTCATGCACAGCTGGGGCAGCGCGAGGGGGAGGAAGAGGGTGAAGAGGAAGCACCGGGCACGCGCTTCCCCTTCCCCTTCCCCTTCCCCTTCCCCATCCTCACCTTCAGCTGCTCGACCTCCTCCGGCTTCAGCTCATTCTGCAGGGACTGAGGCGGCGCTGAGGCATTGATCACAATCACCACCTGCAACAGCAGAGAGCTGCAGACGGGCCCGGGCTGAGGGAAGGAGGAGGCCCCGTGCCCCGGGATCATTCCCATGGGAAGCGCAGCCCCGGTGGAGCCTCTCACCTTGTAGTTATCCCTGTCTGTGATCTTGCGGGAGACCTGCTTCAGGGCGCTGGCGGTGGTGGCGTCCTCCACGTAGAACTGAGCCCGGTTGTGGTCGTAATGGAACTGGGGAAAGGTCAGGATTGAGCTTCCAAAGCATCCCAAAAAGGGAAGAAAGGGCCCCCCTGCCCCCCCCCTCCTCACCTCAACGGGGGTGAAGGGAACGCTGCAGAGGTTCTGGATAGAGCTCAGCAGCCAGGACTTGTCGTACTTCTTGCCATAGGGGATCTGGAAGAGGCACGAAGCCGGTGGCAGGCAGGAAAGACAATGAGAACCTGGCAAGGCTGGGCTTAAACTGTGCTATTCCAGTTGGAAACCAGTGGGAAGGACGATCCGGATCGTTTCAGTGCTGTCCGAAGCGAAAGGGTGCTCTCCCGTGGGTTATTCCATGACAAACAGCATGTCTGGGTTATATAACTCATCCTTATTCCAGGAATACCTGGAATTCTTTCGGGCCTCAACTGGCAACATCTCCCGTAGCTGGGTCTGCCGGGATTCCCCATGCATTTAACCTATTTTCCAGGTGCCATCCCCATTTTCTGCAGGATAAATCGTTATTCCGGGGATTTATATCCTTTTTAGGTACTTTTTAATCTCTCCTGCGGTGGCACCCCAATCCTTTCCCTTGGCAGCCTATTCCCAGTAGGAATTCTTCCTAATGTCCCACCTAAAGCTCTGCTGATGGAACATGAGACCGTTTTCCCTCACCCCAAGCCTTCGGAAAAGCCATTTGCTCCCTCCCGTTGCTGCAGCAGCGTTCCAGCCTCCAGCCCCATTCACGTGCCATGGAAACCCAGGTGCCCCTGACCCCATCCCATTCCTCTGCCATGGAAAACTGCCCCTGGCCCCATCCCACCCCATCCCCACTCACCGTGATCTTGAACCAGTTCCCTGCGCCCCCCTTCCCGGCTGGATCCACTGCTCCGCTCCGGCGCGGGCAGATCCCTCCGGACCGTGATGTGGATGTTGGCCGTGCGGTTGGGCCGGGGGCCCATAGGGCATGCTGGGAACACAGGGAAGAGTTGAGCCAAGGCCGGCACCCCCAGCAAACCCCATTATCCCGGTTTCCATAGGGGGTTCTCCACAGATCCCCCCCGCACTCACTATCGGGCGCGGGGGCCGTCGTGTGCGTCGCTCATGGGGACGTCGCCGTCGTCGTCGTCGGTGCGCGGGCGCCCGCCGCGGCTCCGCGCCCGCGGGGTCACCTCGCTGTACATCTTGCCTCGGAACGGGCCCCGGCCCTTCTTCCGCCGGCCGGAGAACACGCGCCCGCCCACCCGGTCATCGTGCTCTGCCGGGGGCCATCGCCAGCGCTGAGCCTCGGACCCCCAGGGCCTCCCTGCAGGGCCCCATCTCCAGCCCCTGGGGCTCCAGCCCCATCTTCTGACCCGCATCCCCTCTGTGACGTCATCTCCCCCCAGTGACTCCCATTATCCCCGACCCCCCCCAAGCACCTTCTCCTCTCTCCAGTGCTCCTCTCCCTATCAGCTCCCTCTGATCCCCGCTCCCCTCTCTCCCATCCCAATCCCTAACTCCAGGCCCATTCCCCTGTCCCCAGCCCCAACCCCCTTACCCAGACCCCCTTTACCTGACGCGCATCTCCCCCCTCAGACCCCATTCCCTCTCTCTGACCCCAACCTCCTCCCTCCAGGCCCCATCCCGGTCTCCGTACCCTGACCCCCGTCCCCCCGCTCTGACTCCATTCCCTCTCCCCCACCTCCCTCCTCAGGCCCCATTCCCCTCCCGGCCCTCTCCAGGCCCACAGCCCGGGGCCCAGCACCGCCTCCAAGCCCCGCGGCCTACAGAGCCCCGCTCCCCGCTCCCCCCGGGCGTCCCCCACGGCCCCGTTCCGGCCCCGTTCCAGCCCCGCTCCGGCACCGTTCCGGCCCCGCTCCCGCTCCCCCCCCGGTCCCGTTCCGGCCCCGCTCCGCCGCTCACCGCTGAACCCGCCCTTGGCCTCCTCCGCCATCGCCGCCACCGGCAGCCGCGGCCTCACCGCCGGGCCACGCCCCCGCTTCCTCACTTCCGCCCGGAGCGCGGCCCCCCCCTCCCCGACACCGCAGGTTCGAATCCCGCTGACGTCACAACGACACCCGGTGGGGGAGCCCATGAATTCCATGGGGTCCCACAGCTTTAATGGGGCTGCAGCACCCCAAAGGAGGTCCAGGGGGTTCAATGGGGTCCCAGGAGCCCTACCGAGGTCCACGGCCCCCACAGGGGGGTCTCACAGTTTGAAGGGGGTCCAAAGAGTTTAAGGGGGGATCTTCAGCCCCCCCAAGGGTCCCAAAGCCCCTCCAGGGGCCATACCGGGGGCCACACCCTCCCCCCCACAAGGGTCCCGCAGCTTGAAGGGGGCTCTGCAGCTCCCCACCGGGGTCCCATGTGTTTAATGGGGGTCCTCAGCCCCCCCCCACGGGACCCACCGGGGTCCCCAGGCCCCCTCTAGGGGGTCCCGCAGCTTTAAGAAGGGGGCTGCAGCCACTCCAAGGGTGGGGGGTGGCAGCATTCCCGGTATTCCCGGCCCCCCAGTGGGGGTCTGCAGCCACCATGACCGGCTGGGAACAGGGGACCAG
Source organism: Amazona ochrocephala (assembly GCA_039720435.1). Classification (NCBI taxonomy): domain Eukaryota; kingdom Metazoa; phylum Chordata; class Aves; order Psittaciformes; family Psittacidae; genus Amazona; species Amazona ochrocephala. The sequence goes on from CM077904.1 coordinate 202,943, forward strand.
CTTTGGCATAGGCTGCGGGGACCTGCGGGGGGGGAACCAGTGCTGCCCCCCACACCCTGGCGGGGACAATAAGGGGGTCCCCGGGCGCACTTGGGGGGGTCCCAGCAGACCCCATCCCCGCAGCAGTGTCCATGTCCGAGCCCCATAGAGCACGGATCGAGTCCATCTGTCCCATCCGGTGGACAGGGAGAAGAAGATCCTCAGGCCAGGAAGACAACGAAGACGATGAAGAAGACGATGAGGATGAGGAAGATCTTAACCATCAACCACCGGTTGGACGTGACCGACTGGAAGTACTTGAGGATCTCCCCATGCGCTGCCTCCACGTTCAGCTGCGCATCCTCCACGCTCGCATCGATCCTGCCGTGGGATGGGGCACAGTGAAGGGAGGCACGGACAGAAGGGATGGATGGAGACAGAGGGTGGAAAACCGGGATTGGCACCTCTGGATCGTCTCCTCTTGCTCCTTCACCATATGAGCCAACTGCTGGAAGATGGATCCCAGCTCCACGATGGTGGACTCGATGTTCTGCATTGTGTCCGCCCGGCTCTGGATGTAGGAATCCTGCAGGACAACGGCGGGAGCATCGTTCTCCAAGCTCATTTTGGGGGGGGGACACACACACGTCACTGTCCCCCCCACGACACCAGGACCCATTGTCCATGTCCCCACCTGCTCATCGATCAGTTGGAGCTGTTGGCTCGTCCGTGTGTCCATCTCGATGGCCACGGAGCCGCGCGCGCGGGGACTCGTCCTGCAGCACCGTGGAGCTGCCTATGGGGAGATGGGGGGGTCCATGGGGTGTGGGGGGGCACAGACCCCCATGTCCCCCTCCCGGCTCCCCAAACCCCCCCTCCGGACTCACCCATGTTGCCGGCAGCGAGGGGCAGCGCGGACACGGGGGCGCGGGAGAAGTGCTCGCGGCGGCTGCGCTGCTGCTTCAGGTTCTGGGGGGGAAATGGGGGGTTATGGGGGGGGGAATGGGGCAAAGGGGGGCTGGGGAGAACTGAAAGGCAAAGGGGGAGTCATGGGGGGGAAAGGAGAGAAGGAAGAGGCTGGGGGGCAAACAGGGATGGGGGGGGAAGGGGGACTCAGGAGGGTGGGGGGAGAAATGGAAGGGAAATGTGGATAAGAGAAGGTTGGAAGGAAAAGGGGGGCAAAGGGGGGGGATTGGAACTAAAAGGGGATAGGAGAAAAACAATGGGATCCTAGGAGAAGGGGGGGGACCCAAAGAGAAGGGGGGGACCCAAGGAGAAGGGGGGGGACCCAAAGAGAAGGGGGGGACCCAAGGAGAAGGGGGTCCCAAATAGAAAGTGGGACCCAAGGAGAAGGAGTTCCCAAATAGAATGGGGGAACCCAAAGAGAAGGGGGGGACCCAAGAGAAGAGGGTCCCAAATAGAAGGGGGGGACCCAAGGAGAATGGGAGGACCCAAGAAGAAGGGGGGGACCCAAAGAGAAGGGGGGGGACCCAAAGAGAAAGGGAGCGACCTAAGGAGAAGGGGGGGACCCAAGGAGAAGGGGGGGTCCCAAAGAGAAGGGGGGGCCCAAAGAGAAGGGGAACCAAATAGAAGGGGGGGCCCCAAGAAGAAGGGGGGGGCTCAAGGAGGAAGGGGGGGGGCCAAGGAGAAGGGGGGGCAGTGCCTCACCTCCGTCCGCACCTCCAACACGGACTTGAAGTCATTGGACATCGAAGCCAGTTTGGACTGAGGAGGGAAGGAGATGAATGAGCCGGGGGGGGGTTTGTCCCTGTGTGGCCCCCCCACGTCCCCCCCATGCCCCCACCTGCAGCGACACCACCACGGTGTTGGAGTGGCTCTGGACGTGGCGCCCCGTTCTGCCCCCCCCGCGCCCGCACCACCTCCTGCAGCTGCGCGATTTGCTTGTTCAGGCTGTTGATGTCCTGCAATGAAGGAGTTCGGGGGGGGGGGGGGGTGTCAGGAACATCCCATAATACACCCTCCCCCACGCCCCACCCCACGCCCCCCCCCGACCCCCCCAGACCTGTTTGATGATGTAGGTGAGTTCCTCGATCTCCACGGCTTTGTCATCGAACAGCGATTTCCTCTTGGCCACTGTTGAGGGGGGGATGAGGAAATGGGGGGGGGGGTTCAGGGCACCCCATTGCACCCCCACTTAGTGCCGCCCCCCCCCCCGTTTCTGCCCCCCCCCACTCACGGATCGTCAGCTTCTCCAGCTTGGCAAAGGTGTTGCTCAGATCCTTCCCGATGCGCCTGGGGGGGGGGTGTCAGAGATGGAAGGGCCCCAAATCCCCCCCCATCCCCCTCCCACCCATGTTGTGTCTGTCCCCCCCCTTAACCCCCATCATTCCCATCCAATGTGGGGGCCCCTTAACCCCCTCCTACTGCCCCCCCCCAAACTACCCCATGCCTGCACCCCCCCCGTGGGGGTCCCCAAGACCCCCCCATTGGGACCCCCCCAATCCCACCCCATCCCTCTCCCCCCATGGGCCCCCCCCTCACTTGGCCATGAGGCTGAACTCGCTGCGCTGCCGCCCGGCCCCCGGCGCTGCTCTCCCGGGCTGGGCCCCGTCCTGCGGCGGAGAACGGGGGGGGGGTCAGACCCGAGGTGGGGGGGAGGACACCCCCAAACCGGATGGGGGGGGGGGGGGCGCTCACCTGCCGGCCCTGCAGCGATCTACAGGCGGACAGGAACTCGTGGGTCCTGTCGCGACACGACATGGCGTCCGGGCCCCGGCGGGGGGGGGCGCGGCGACAACCGGCGGCGGAGGGGGGGTCCGCGTGTGTGTCTGCGGCGGCCCCACGTGAACGCGCGGTTCCCGCTGCCTGGAGCTGTGCCGGCGCCGCGCGTTCATGGGCTGCGGAGGGGGAGGGGGGTCAGCACCGGGACCCCCCCCGGCCCCGCCGCTCCACCAGGGGGCGGCAAAGTGCCGATGGGGGCGTGGCCATCCCGCTAAGCCCCGCCCCCCTCCTCCCGCGCGCGCTCACCGGGGCTCGGGTCGGGGCCTGCCGCCGGTACCGGGAGCCACCGGCCCGCGTGACGTCACTGCCACGTCTCTTCCGGCTGGAACATCACGTGACCGGTGGGCCTGCCGGAAATTGAACTCGATAGGTTGGGATCCCGGAAGTGTTCTTCAGGGAGGCGGAAGTTGCTCCGAAGGGAGTAGTTGCCTAGCAACGAGCAGTGCCTATGAAATGGACGGGAGCGGCCCCGCCCCTTAGCAACAGACCCCTCCCTTAGCAAAAGCATCACACACACACACACACACACACACACACACACACACACACACACACACACACCCCCAGCAACAGGGCTCCCCCCTCCAGCAGCCCCCCCCAGCTATGACGTCACCCTAAAGCCCCCTCCCCACTCCCCCCCCGGAAGGATCCAGGCGGTTGCAGGGTGGAAGGGGCTTTATTGGTGTGCCGGAGGGAGCCGGACGGCGCCGCGAGCGGCGGGGGCTGGTCCCGGAGCGCGCTGGTCCCACGGGGAGCAGGAGGAGGCGGCCGCGAGGGGTCACTCCCGCTTCTTGTAGTCCTCGAGGTGGCCCAGGATCCAGGCGGCGGGCGCGAGGAACGAGACGAAGATCGCGGTGAGCCCCACGATGGCCTCCTGCGGGCACAGCGGCATCAGCACGGCGCCAAGGTCACCCCCGAGCCCCGGTTGTGCCCAGCCTCCCCCCAGCCCCGCGGCTCACCCCAGTCCCGAGCGGCTCCTGCGGAGGGCCCCGAGCTGAGGCCGCGCGGGGCCGGGCCGGGCCGGGCCGCAGAGCGAAGCAGAGCACGGGCGAGGCGGGGCGGCGAGCGGCATGGCGGCGGCATCACTTCCGGTGCAGAATGAGGGCCCGAGAGCTTCCGACGCAGCGCTTCTGGCCCCGCCCCCTTCGTGTAAGCCCCCGCCCTCAATTAAACACCAACCAATCACAGCCCGGCTACCACACGTAGGATACGCCCCCATCGTGTTAAGCCACAGCCCCATTGGTGGAAACCACGCCCCCAATTAACCCCCTCCCAACCACAACCCGGCTCCTACGAGCAGCTCCAGCCCCACCGGGTCCGCCAGCCCGCTGGGGGGCGCTGTTGGCCACTGACGGTTTTGACTCATTTTATTCCTTACACACAAACAAAACGCAGAAAAACAACAAAAAACGGGGGGGGGGGAGGGGCCTCGACTCCCGCGAGGGCCCCAAACCACCCAAAAAAGGTAAAATCCCCTTTGCACCCCCAACCCCCCCCCCCCCCCAAAGGAGCCCCCACGGGGGTTCGGGGGGGGCCCCATCACCCATTGGGTGCAGTGGGTCCAGGGGGTGGGTTCCTCGGAGGCGACGCGCTGGGTTTGGGGTGAAAGGGTGGGATTTGGGGGTCGGGGGGGGGCTCAGTGGCAGCAGCTGCCGCAGGGCCCCGTGCCCAGCCCGGGGGGGGGGGCGGCTCTCCCCGTACTTGGTGCAGCGGCTGAGGATCTCGTAGGAGGAATCGTCCCCGCAGCAACCGGAGGCGCTGGGAGAGGCGGCGTCAACCTCGAACCTGGGAGGGGGGGAGAGGGGGGGGAGTCACCCTGGCCCCGCCCCCTCTGCCCAAGGCCCACGCCCCCGGAGCCACTGACTCCACCCCCTTCACCCTGACCATGTCCCCTCTGTCACCACCCCCCCCCCCCGGCTGATGTGGGGATGGGAATAGGTGGGGGGAGGGGGGTGTGGACCACATAGAAAAGGGATGAAAATCCCTGAAAATATGTGAAAAAGGGATTAAAATAGCACCTGGGGGGGGACACAACTGGAAAATGGGGTAAAAAACACCCAGAGAGGGGGTTTAGAGGAAAGACTCGCCTGGAAAATGGGGTTAAAACACACTATAAATGCCCAGAAACAGGATAAAAATCCCTAAGAATTCCTGGAAACCAGGTGTAAAAAAGTAGCAGGTGGGGGGGTGGCAGGAGTGAGAAGGGAAACACCTGGAAAACACCTGGAAACCAGGGTCAAATACCCTGGAAAATGGGGCTAAAACTCCAAAACACACAGAAAAGAATTCAAACACCTTAAAATACACCTGGAAAAATGGTGAAAAACACAACTCTGAAAACAGGCTAAAACTGCACGGAAAATGAGATAAAACTACCTGGAAAAGGGGCAAAATTCCCCCTGGAAAACACCCAGGAGGTTAAAAAACACTGGCAAGGAGTTAAAACCCCTGGAAAATGGACAAAGCGCCCTGGAAATGGGTTTAAAACCCCCTGGGAAAAGGAGCAAAAATCCCTTTGGAAAACGGGGTAAAAAGCCCTTGGAAAAGGGGCTCAAATCCCACCGGGAGCTGGTGCCGAGGGGGGGGGATCCCGAGCACCCACCTCTCTGGGCTGCCCCTGCCCCGCCTGCCCGCGTCGCCCGGCCCCGGCACGTTGTGAGCGCACTGCAAGCAGACAGTGGTGCGAGAACAACGTGTTACAGTCAGCCCCACAACACCCCCAGCAGCCCCCCCACACCCCCCCCCCCCCACCCCCAACATTCCCCAGGGCTGGAAAACGGGGGGAAATCCCCGGAATTGGGGGTGTTTGGGGAGCACTTACTGCAGCGCCTCACGGAAGAACTGGTACGCGCCGTGGTTGTGCTTGAAGACTGTCAGCATCACCTTCTTCATCTGGGTGCTGGCGGGGGAACGTGGAAAGGGGGGTCAGGGGTGGGCTGTTCACCCCCAAACCCGCCTGTTTTGCCCCCAAAAACGAGCCCCGTTGTCACCTGTTGGCCACCAACTGGAGGATCTGGAGGAGGAATTTGCCCAAACCTCGCCGCCGGACGCGGCTCTCGAGCTGCACCTCGTAGCTGTGGGGACAAAACCACCCGGGGGGGGGGGGGGGGTGTGAAGTGGGGACAACGGCTTGGGGGGGGGGGGGCAGCCTGCTATTGGGGGGTTCAACCCTGTTTGGTGGGGGCTCATCCATTTTTGGGGGTCCAGCATGTTTTTCAGGGGGGGTGCACCCCATTTTTGGGTTGGAACACCCAATTGCAGTGGGGCTCATCCCAGTTTTGCCGCTCTCGCTCCGTTTCAGGGTTTCAGCCATTTAGGGAGTTTTCACCCCAGTTTTTGGGGGGCTCATCCCATTCTGGGGGTGGCTCGTTTTGGGGGTGTCCACCCCAGTTTTTGGGGGTTTTCACCCTGTTTAAGCAGGTTTCATCCACTTTTGGGGGGGTCACCTGATTTTGGGGGGTTTCACCCCATTCAGGGGGTGGCCCACTGCTATTGAGAGAGTTCAGTCCTTTTTTTGGGGGGCTCACCCACTCAGGTGGGTTTCATTCTCCTCTTTGAGGGAGTTCCTCCTGGCCTGGGAGCTTTCATCCCCCCTGGGGGGGTTCCAGCCCATTTTGGGAGGGCTCATCCCATCTTTCATAGGGTTTAGACCCCATTTTCATGGGGTTTCACCCCTTTTTCTTGGGGGGAGGGGGGGGAGTAGGGGGTTCATCCCATTCTGGGCGGTTCACTCTCATTTTGGGGGGTTTCAGCCAACTTTTGAAGGGTTTCACCCCAATTTTGGGGCAGTTCACGCCAGTTTTGGGGGGGTTCTTCATCTTATTCTAGAGATGGTTTACGCTGCTTTAGGGGGGGTCACTCTGGTTTTGGGGGGTCACCCCATTCCAGGGGTGGTTTCACCCCAGTTTTGGGGTGGTTTCACCCCATTTTGGGGCTCACCAGTAGAGGACCTCATCGCCGCACTCGACGTCGAAGCGGAAGTGGGAGAAGGCGACGGGGCCGGCCCCGGCCTCGCGGGCGATGAGGTACCATGCGCGCTCGTCCCGCAGCTCCTCCCGCTTCTCCCGCTCCTTCCAGCCCCACTCGCTCTGCTCGTACCTGGGTTAGGAGGGAAAAGGAGGATCTGGGGGCAAAGCAACCATAGGGGGCAGAAAACCCCCAAATCCCAACTGGTTTAGGGGGGAAAAAGCTAAATCCCAGCAGTTTTGTGGCCCTAGAACCTCCCAAATAAGTTGGGGGGGGGGAAGCCAAGCCCCAACAGTTTTGGGACACAGAACTCCCATTTTTGGGGTACTGAACCCAAATCCCAACAATTTGAGGCTCTAAAATCCCCTAATTTGGAACTGTTAAACCCAAACCCCGGTGATTTTGAGGCCCTAAAAGACCCCAAATGTGGGGGGATAAAACCTGAACCTCAAAGTCCTGGGGCTCTGGAACACTCCAAACCACTTATTGTGGAGTAAAACCTGAACCCAAATGAATTTGGGGCCCCAATTTTGGGGTGCTAAACCCAAAATCTGACAATTCTGGGGCTGGAGACCTGAACCCCAACAATTTTGGGCAGAAATAAACCAACACCACAAGTTTATGGCAAAAGGAAGCTCCAAACCCACCCCCCTCACACAGGATTTGAGGGCAGAGACCCCCAAAATCCCAGCAGCTCCCCTGGGATTTGGGGGCACAAACCCCCTCTTTCCCTTGGGATGTGACTCACAGTGTCTGCATGTTGGCCTTGGTCAGCTCAAAGGCCCACTCCAGCGTAGCAGGTTCCAGCCCGGAGACGCGTTTGCACTCGATGGCGACGTTCAAACTATGGAAGATGCCGGGTGGAAAACGGCGTCGGCAGCGGGAATACCCCGGGAACAGCCCGGGAATGTTGGGGGCACCAACACTCACCCATTGCGGTCGTACTTCTTGAACACTGGGAAAGCTTCGAGGGGATCTTGGAGCTGGAAGGGACCCAAGGAGCACCCAGGGAGCACCCAGGGGGCACCCACACCCGGGGGGGGGGGGCACACACTGGGGTTTGCACCAATGTGAGGGGGTCTCCCCCCATTTCCACCCCAGGACACTCACTTTGTTGGCAGCTTCCACCTTGGCGCACACAGCGGCCATGGCCGCCCGCTCCTCCAGGCGCTTCTGCTTCTTCTCCTTGGCTTTGCTGGATTTCCTCTGGGAAAAAGACAGGGAATTGCACTCAATCTGGGGCTGTTTTAACAAAACCACCGCTCCCCCCCCCCAATCCATCGGGGAATTCACAGAATTAAAGCCCATGCACATGAAACCAAATAAGTCGCAGAATGTGCCCTAAAATCCTTAGAATAAAAGCGATTTTGGGTTAAAAGCCAGCATTTTGACGAGTGCATTGGGGGGGTGGGTGTGTGTTGTTGAAGCATCCCTTTAGCACTCATGTAACCAAATGGCAGGGCTCTGCCCCAAAGTCTTGGGTGGTTTTAATGCATCTGTGTCAAGTTCACGGCTTTCAGTGTTCCCCTTCAGCGTTTGCCCCCCTGAAATGAGCCAAAGATGAGGGATTTACCCCAAAATGCAGGGGGGAAGGCCCTGATCCTGCGGGATGCCTCCAAACGGGGTGACCCCCCCCCCCCCCCCATGGGGCACTGCAGCAGCTCTGGGGATTCCGGAGCTCTGCCTCCGGCACAGCCGAGCTCAGCAGCCCCAAAAGTGAGGGTTTCACAGGGAAAAGAGGGGTCGGGGGGGGCACGCAGGGTGAGCGTCCCCCAAACACAGCTGGGGGGGTCAAAGGGGAAATGAGGCTGCTTCCAAGCCCAAATCCCCTTGAAGGGTCTCACATTGCCTCACGGGAGCCCTTCGAGGGTCCCAAACTACTCAGAGCGGCCCCAAAAGCCCTCAGAGGAGCCCAAATCGCCTCAGAAAGTCCCAATCTCCACACAGGAGCCCCTGAACCCTTTGGAAGGTCCCGAATTCCCTCAGCGGAGCCCCAGATGCCCTCAGATGCCCCCAAATCCTCACAAACAGCCTCAAACCCCCACGCAAGGTCCCAGATCTCCTCGCAGGAGCCCCCAAACCCCTCCGAGGGTCCCAAATCTCCTCATTGGAGCCCCAAATCCCGACGCAGGCCCCGAAACCGCGGCCCAGGAGCTCCCGAGCCCCTCAGGGACCCGCAGCGGAGGCCCCAGCGGCCGCACAAAGCCCCGGGTCCCCTCCGGTGCCCCCAACCCCCCCCGGAAGGCCCCGCGCGGGCCCGGCCGAGGTCCCGCTCACCCCCATGGCTGCGGAGCGCGGCTCCTCTCGGCGCGGGGGCGCGGACGGGACTGAGGGGACGCGCGCGGGAGCGCGCCCTATATATATGGGGGGTGTGGGAGTGCAAGAGCGCCGTTACGCGCATGCGTGTTGTGTCGGAGCGAGCTGGGAGGGGCGGGGCGAGGGGGCCGCGCGTGCGCGGTGGGGGGCACGGGGAGGAAGGGGGGAGGTGGCGCGTGGAGGCCCCGTCGGGCGCGAAGGCAGCCGGGCGCTGATTGGCTGAGAGGGGCGAGGGGGCGGGGCCGCGAGCGGCTGAGGGGAGCGGCGCCATGGCTGGGACGCGGCGGACAGGTCTGAGCCGTGGAGCGGCCACGACCCACAGGCCTGCCCCATAGAGCGGGCACGACCCATAGCCTGCCCCATAGAGCAGGCCATGATCCATAGCCTGCCCCATCGAGCGGGCCGTAACCCATAGCCTGCCCCATAGAACGGGCTGTGACCCACAGCCCTGCCCCATAGAGAGGCCATGATCCATAGCCTGCCCCATAGAGCGGCCACGACCCATAGCCCTGCCCCACTGAGCAGGCCACGACCCATAGCCTGCTCCATAGCCCTGTCCCATAGAGCGGGCATGACCCATAGCCCTGCCCCATCGAGCAGGCCGTGACCCATAGCCTGCCCATAGAGCAGCCACGACCCATAGCCCTGCCCCATGGGTTGGGCCATGACCCATAAACCTGCCCCATAGCACGAACCCATAGCCCAGACCCATGGCGTGCCCCATAGACCAGGATCAGTGCCCATAACTCCACCTCATAACACCCTGCCCCGATAGTATGGACTCATGGGCCACAGCCTGCCCTACAGCCCAGACCCACAGCCCTCAGCCTGGCCCCACAGCCTGGCCCCACAGTACAGATCCAAGGACCCCAGCCTGCCCCATAACCCTGCTCTATGGCCCTATCCCACAGTCTGGCCCCACAGCCCTGGGCCCACCCTATAACCCTGCCCCACAGTCCTCAGGCTGTCCCATAGTTTGGCCCCATGGCCATTCCTGACAGCCCTCAGCCCACCCCACTGCTCTGCCCCACATCCTGGCCCCATAGCCCTTGGTTTGCCCCATTACCCTGCCCCATAGCTCTGCCCCATAACTGGCCCTGCCGCACAGCCCTCACTCCGCCCCGTAGCCTGGCCCCATAGCCGTGCCAGACGACCCCTGAGCACTGCCCCACAGCAGCCCCATAGTCCTAAATCCTATAGTCCGTGCCCAGATCCCAGCTAGCCCCATAGCCTGCCCCATAGCCCAGCCCCCAACACTGCTGCACCCCCAGGACCCCCCCATAGGGGTGACAGGGAGCTGGGGGGCAGGGAGTGGGGAGGATCCCCATAGCGGGACACCCCAAAGCCCCACAGCAGCCCCAGAGCCCTAAGCCCCATAGTCCTTACCCAGCCCCACAGCAGCCCCTTTATCCCCCCCCAGCCCTTTGTTCCCATCAGCCACACTCGGGGGGGGGGGGGGGGGGGTGACACACCCCCATCCCCCATCTATGGGTCCCAGCCCCACCGTGGGCTCGCGGTGGGGCCCGGCCCCCCCCGCCCCCCCGCCCCCCCGCGCCGCCGGCGGAGGGGTACACAGGGGGCGGGAGGGGGGGGTGTGCTGAGGCAGGGGGAGCTGGAACTACTTTGGCTCCATCAGGCGGTGGGAGCAGCGGCGGCGCTTTGTGCGGGTGCCGGTGGGTGCCGAGACCCCCGAAACCCCCACAGAGACCCCCCCCCCCTCCCCCCCCCCTTTGATTTTGGGGTGAAATTCCTCCTTTCTGAGGTCCCCTCTGCCCCCCCCCATCCCCCCCCCCATAGAACAGCTCAAGTTTGCTGTGGGGCGGCGGGGCTGAGCCCCCCCCCCCCCACTTATGGGGCACCGTTGACGGGGGGGTTCACCCGAGCCCCCCCCCCCGTGCTCCGCAGGCGATGCCGGTGATGGAGAATCCCTCGGGAATTCTGTCCCGCAGCCGCGCCAGGGCCGTGCCCGGCGGCGCCCCCCCCTCCGAGGACGAGGACAGCGCGGACGAGCGCAGCCACGGTGAGTGCCCCCCCCCGACGTGCTTGGGCCCCCCCAACCCCACCCCCCCCCCGAACACGCCCCACGCGTGTGCAGGAGCACGCGGGTGTGCGCGGGGGGGGGGGGATGTCCGTGTCACGCCCCCCCCCCCCCCATGGGGGTGGTTGGGGGGGGGCACACACACCCCTATAGGGGTATGGGGGGGAACAAAGCCCCGTCCCCATTGTCCCCGGCGCCCGCGTGTGCGCCGGCCGCCCCCTTTGTTTGCTGGGCTGGAGGGGACCCAGTGCTGGGACCCCTGGATCTTCGGGGGGGGGGGGTGAGGGAGACCCCCCCTTAACCCTAAACCCCCCCCCGGACCCCTGTTCCCTCCCATTAACCCCCGTATCTCCCCCCCTTTCCTCTCCCCCCTCCCCAGACAGCATGATCCGGGTCGGGGCTGACTACCAAGCGGTGATTCCTGACTGCAAACCAGGTAGGGACCGTCGGGGGGGGGGATATGGGGGTACGAGGGGGGGTCCCCCCTTTCTGACCTCTTCCCCCCCCCGCAGAGAGCCCCGCTCGCTACAGCAACAAGGAGCTGAAGGGGATGCTGGTGTGGGCCCCCAACCACTGCGTCTCCGACGCCAAACGTGAGCCCCCCCTGAGCAAACCGGGGGGTCCCTCCGGGGGGGTGTCATTGGAGGTTATGGGTGTTTCCCACCCCCTGACCCCCCCTTTACCCCCCAACTCCCTCTTTGCCCCCTCCCAACCTCCCTTTTATCCCCCAAGCCACTTCCTTTACCCACTCAGCACCTCCTTTACCTCCTTAAACCCCCCATAACCCCCCTAAACCCCCCCATAACCCCCCAACCCCCCATTTACCCACCCAACACCCCCTTTACCTCCCCTATTTCCCCATTACCCCCCCCATAACCCCCCTTAATCCCCAGTCTCCCCCCCCGTTAACCCCTCAGTGGACAAATACATCGCCATGGCCAAGGACAAACACGGTTACAACATCGAGCAGGTACCTCTGCTCCCCCCCCAGCACGCAGCAGCCCCCCAGCGTGTCCCCCCCCCACCCCTTTCCTCACCCCCCCGCCTTTTCCAGGCGCTGGGAATGCTGCTGTGGCACAAGCACGATGTGGACAAGTCCCTGGCGGACCTGGGCAACTTCACCCCCTTCCCGGACGAGTGGACGGTGGAGGACAAGGTGCTGTTCGAGCAGGCCTTCAGCTTCCACGGCAAGAGCTTCGCCCGCATCCAGCAGATGGTGAGGGACCCACCCCCCATTGACCCCAACCCCCCCCATTGACCCCAACCCCCCCATTGACCCCAACCCCCCTTCACCCCAACCCCCCCATTGACCCCACCCCCCATTGACCCCAACCCTCCTTCACCCCAACCCTCCTTCACCCCAACCCCCCTTCACCCCAACCCCACCTTCACCCCAACCCTTCACCCCAACCCCCCCTTCACCCCAACCTCCCCTTCACCCCAACCCCCCTCATCCCACCCCCCCTTCACCCCAACCCCCCCCTTCACCCCAACCCCCCTCATCCCACCCCCCCTTCACCCCAACCCCCCCCTTCACCCCAACCCCCCCCTTCACCCCAACCCCCCCCTTCACCCCAACCCCCCTTCACCCCAACCCCCCTTCACCCCAACCCCCCTTCACCCCAATCCCCCCCTTCACCCCAACCCCCCTTCACCCCAACCCCCCCCCTTCACCCCAACCCCCCCTTCACCCCAACCCCCCCTTCACCCCATGACCCCCCTTCACCCCATGACCCCCCTTCACCCCAACCCCCCTTCACCCCGACCCCCTTTCACCCCATGACCCCCCTTCACCCCATGACCCCCCTTCACCCCAACCCCCCCCATTCACCCCAACCCCTCCCATTCACCCCTACCCCTCCCATTCACCCCAACCCCCCCATTCACCCCAAGCCCCCCCGTTCACCCACCCCCATTCACCCCTAAACCCCCCCAACCCTTTCCAGAGGAGTACTCAGGCTTTAGCCCTATCCCCATGGCTCTGGGCTGGGGGTTGCTGCCCCTATGGACCCCCCTATGGGACCCCAGGGAGATGGGGGACCCCACTGGGACCCCCCCAGGGGATTGCGGTGGTTTGTGCCGCCCCAATTCCCTCCCCGGTAAGGGGTGGTAGGTGCCACCCTGACCCCCATAGGGGACAACTGCCACCCCTTGCCCCCCTCCTTGGTACATGGTACGTGCCAACCTTAGAACCATCCCATAGGGGGTGGTAAATGCCACCCAAGAGGTAAATACAACCCCCTGCCCCCCCAGCAGATGGTATGTGGCACCCCCTGGCCCTCCCCCAAATGGTGCCCCCCCATTTCTATGGGTGCCCTTCCCTGAGTTTGAGGGGTCCACGTCTCCCCCCCCCATTTTTAGAGGGTTCACCCCCATTTCTACCCCCCCATATTTAATGCCCCCTCCATCTCCCCGTCCTTATTTATGGGGTCCCCCCCTATTCTTCTTCCTCTGTTTAAGATGGTTCCCTCCATTTTTCCTCTTTAATTTGTGGGGCTCCCCCATACCCCAAACCCACCCCCCAATTTCAAGTGGTTTCCTTTCCCATGGGGCTCCCCCAATTCCATCCTTTCCCCTCCCCTTCTTCACCCCAACCCCCCAAAACTCACCCTGTGCCCCCCAACTCCCTTCCCCCCCTGCCCCCCCCTTGCCCGTTCCCAGCTTCCCGACAAGCTCATCCCGAGCCTGGTCAAGTATTATTATTCCTGGAAGAAAACCCGCTCCCGAACCAGTGTCATGGACAGGCAGGCGCGGAGGCTGCTGGGGCGCAAGGACCGAGAGGACAGGTACCCCCCAGCACCCCCAACCCCCCCAGTGCACCAAAACCACCCCCAGCACCCCCCAAACCCCCCCGGCACCCCCAACCCCCCCAGCGCCCCGAAACCCCCCCAGCACCCCAACCCCCCCAGCACCCCAAACTGCCCCCAGCACCCCAAAACCACCCCCAGCACCCTCAAACCCCCCCAGAACCCAAAACCACCCCCAAACCCCCCCAGCACCCCAAAAACACCCCCAGCACCCCAAACCCCACCCCCAGCACCCAAAGACCATCCCCAGTCCCCCCAAAACCTCCTTTTCCACCCCATTTCCATAGCAACGATGAGACCGACGACCCCCACCCCGCTCTCGATGGGGACATGGAGGCAGCGGACCCCAAAAAGGAGGTTTGAGGCCCGGGAGGGGGGCCGTGAATGATGGGACCCAAAGGGATCAGGGGCGTCCCGATGCCCCCATTGACCCCCCACCTCCGCCATTGCAGCCGCCGTACCCCAAACCCTGCCCCCGGAAGGATGCTCAGTACCGGCACCACCCCCCTGCCCGGCACCGCCGCCGCCCCCCCCGCGGGATGCACCTGAGCCGCGAGGCCGTGGCCGGCGTCACCTCCAACCCCGCGCTGGGCACCGCGGGCCTGCGCCAGCTCGACTGCCAGCTCGTGTCCCTCAAGCGGCAGGTACGGCCCCGGCCCCCCCGGAGCCGTGGGGCGCCCCCCAAGCTGGGGGTGACTCCGGGCTTTGCGTGCTCCCCCCCAGGTGCAGCGGATCAAGCAGATCAACAGCGGCCTCAAGCAGGCGTTGGAGGGCGGCGTGGATGGGCTGCGCCCACCGGAGGTGGGATTGGGGGTCCCTGGGTGTGCCCATGTACCCCACGGTGTCCCCATGTACCCCACGGTGTCCCGATGTGCCCCATGGTGTCCCCATGTGCCCCACAGTGTCCCGATGTGCCCCATGGTGTCCCCGTGTGCCCTATGGTGCTTGCACATTGTGTCCTGCCCCACATCACCCCACACCCCTCTTCCCCCAGGGCAATGGCAAGTTCAGCTCCCGCTGGACCACGGACGAGCAGCTCCTGGTGGTGCAGGGTGAGACCCTCCGTGATGAATGAATCTCATTGCCCCGTCCCCCCCCCCGATCCCATTGAGTCTCCTTTACCGCACTGATGCGCTGCACCCCCCAGCCCTGCGCCGCTACGGCCGCGACTTCCCGGCGGTGGCGGGGGTCCTGGGGAACAAGACCCCGGCCCAGGTCCGCAGCTTCGTGGCGGGCGCACGGCGCCGCTTCGGCCTCACGCGGCTGCTGCGGGAGCTCCCCGGGGGGGACAGGGACGAACCCCCCGCGGGGCCCCCCATGGAGGAGGAGGAAGAGGAAGAGGTGAGTGGGGGGCGTGGGGTCCAGCGCCGGCTCCAGTCATGGCCCCGCCCCGTGGGAGCCACGCCCCCCGGGAGCCACGCCCCCGATAAGCTAGAAGCTGACCCCGCCCACTGTAACGTGTCTCCTCCCCCATTTCCTAGCCCCGCCTTCGTCGCGCTCTGGCCCCGCCCCCTTCTGACCCCGCCTCTCTCCTGCAGGTGCAGATCACGGGGGGCTCCCGCCCGGCCCCGCCCCCTCCGCCATCCCCCTCGCGCCCCCCGCAGCCGCCCCCGCCCCTCCTGCGCCCGGCCCCTCCCCCCCCGCCGGGGCTCCCGCCGGGCCGGGCCCCGCCCCCGCTGCTCCGGCCTGGCCATGCCCCCGCCGCCAGGCCACGCCCCCCCGCTGCCGGGCACGCCCCTCCCCGCTGAGCGGCCCCGCCCCCCCGCCGCAGCGCCCCCTGCTGGGCGGGGGGACCTCCATTGTGTGTTGGCAATAAAGGTATTTTGCTAGAGCCGGAGCACTGGGAATACTGGGAGGGGACGGGGATGTACTGGGAGCACTGGGTTGTACTGGGAA